>JBBPNA010000096.1:0-82993 GCA_038090555.1 Boletus subcaerulescens | reverse complement strand
CGAGAGGCGAGCGACTGGGGCGTATGTATCGTAGTAATCGACACCCTGTACCTGAGTGAAACTGTGGGCGACGAGCCATGCCTTGTATTTGTCGATCTCGCCAGCCGCGTTCTTCTTTATCTTGAAGACCCACTTGCTGTCGACGACATTTGTCCCCTTTGGCAGTCTCTCTACGACATCCCAGGTGCGTGCGTCGTCAAGGCTTTTTAGCTCTGCATTGATAGCTTCGTCCCAGCATGCCCAGTCTGGCCGTTTCCGAGCCTCATTGACAGTGCGCGGTTCGAGCGCTTCAGCCTCGCAAACTCCCATGTACATCGCGTAAGCAATCTCTTCTTCTTCATTATCTTCCCATCCATTACCCGCCACATCAGCTTCTGTGGCCGTGTTCTCCCCCTCGTTCTCACGTCGGCCCTCAAGAGCCACTCCTTGAAGACCGCGTGGGAGGACGGATCCATTTGCGCGACCATTGTGCGTCCCTTGGCCGCTGGTCAGCATTTTGATGTATGGTGAGTTACCTCGTAGACGAGCCGATCGACATAGTTCGACGACGGGCGCTGATGGTTTCGTTTCATCAATAGCAGGCGTCTCGTTTGGCGGTGGGGGTTTGAGGTCGGCTGGGTTGGTCTTTGGTGAGTCCTTCCCTGCGCTGTCTCCCTCACTTTTAAGGCGCTGATCGTTCTTTACAGCTCCTTTATTCTCCCCCTCGATCTGCGGTTTGTGCTGCCCAGAGTTGGGGTCGTCCGTCCCGCGTTTCGCGAATGAAACATTTCGTTCAACGAGGATGGTACGTCGTCTCTCGTCGTAGATGCGGTGAGCGCTGCTTTCCGTGTCATAGCCCATCCAATGACCTGCGCGTCGAGTTTTGAGCCAGAGTCGTCGTGAACCCACATGCTTGTTCCCCATTCCGGTAAGTTGTTTAAATTAGGTTTCTTCCCGGTCAACAGCTCGTGCGGCGTCTTGCCGTCGAGCACACGGGACGCTGTGTGGTTCTTGACCCAAACGACATGCGCTAACGCCTCTCCCCAAAGGTTCTTCGGTAGTCCGCTCGCATGTAGGACTGTGCGCACCCGTTCAACGAGGGTGCGGTTGAGCCACTCAGCCACGCCGTTGTGCTGCGGTGTATTGTGCGTGGTGAGTTTGCGCTCGGTCCCCTCAGATTTAAGGTATCGGCTAAATTCGTCGCCCAGGTACTCGCCGCCACAATCCAATTGCAGGCGTTTGATGATGGCGCCATGCTGTGTCCACGCCCAAGCAGTGTAGGACTTGTATGCATCGAAGGTGTCCGATTTCACCGCGAGGAGGTAGAGGTGCGTGTAACGAGTGTGATCATCTGTGAAAGACACATAAAATTTCTTGTGTCCAGGGGTTTGTACGTCCGATGGTCCCCAGACGTCGCTATGCACCTCGTCACCAAAGTGTTCGCACCGTTGTGGCTCGCGAACCTTCCCGATCGGTTTGCAGATGGCTTTCCCATACTCGCATGACTTGCACTGACCCATTGTCATGTGCATAGGGTCCAGTTTAATGCCCTCAACCATGCCTTTGGCAACCATGTCACGGATTGTGCTTGGTGCGAGGTGGGAAAGCCACGCGTGCAATTCTTCCATGGTAAGTACCTCCGGTGAGCTGGCGTTTCCTGCGAACGGTTGGTGTGTGTTGCGCCTGACGCAATATAATCCATTGCTAACAGGAATCTCGCCTATTAGATGCTTCTGAGGGTTGAATATGCGGCAGACGGATTCGCGGAACAGTGCGGCATAGCCTGCAGCCGCGAGCTTGCTTATCGAGATAAGGGTTACACCCATAGATGGGGCATACAGCACATTCTTCAAGAGGATTCGTGCCTTGGTCTTCCCATTTGGTAACTCGATGGATAGGTCTCCGCGTCCAATCGCGTCGAACGTACACTTATCGGCGGCTCTGATAGGCTTAGGCGTGATGGGGGTGAAGTTGACAAAGAGTTCTCGGTATGGGGATAGGTGCTGGGATGCCCCGCTATCATATAGCTCGACGGTGGTGGATGACGAGTCTGCATGGGCAAGGACAGCAAACGGAATGGTGGTGACGACACTCGGTTCTTCGGTAAAGGACTCGGAGCTGTCGACGAACCATACGCCATCAGGTTCGGATTCATCTGCAGCAACGTGTGCACTCTTCGAGCACTTCGAGCTTGAATCCTTGGCCTTTTTGCCCCTTGGTTTCCACCCCTTTGGTGCTTGCCCGTGTTTACCACCACCTTCCTCCCAGCAATCACCGTGTTTATGGCCGTTCCATCCGCAATTGTTGCAGTCGCCATTAAATTTCTTTGTATGTCCCCTCCCCTTCTTTGCGTCAGCATTGAAAGCCATGTCCTCCTTTTCTGCTTTAGGTTTGATGGTACCCTGTATGACCAATTGGTCATACACATCAATGGTCATGTCGATGAGTTCTTCACTCGTGATCTGGCAGTTTTGCCATCGCATATTCAACAAGATCGTTGTGAGTAACGCGTTATAGGAACGAGGCAGGGATGTGAACATCATATTGAACAGGTCTGTGTCTGAGATGGGGTGCCCGACGGATGCGAGCTCTTCGCGGAGCTGTTTCATCGTCTCGAAATGGGCCCGGGCATCTCCACCCTCCTTGAGTTTCAGCTCACCGAGCTTGCATCTCGTCTCTACACCAATAACAAGAGATCTTTGTCCAAATTTCTTGCAGAGAAACTCGTAATATTTGAAGGAGGTTGGTTTGGACATGACGTCAATGAAGATTGAGTCGGGAATGGTAACGGCGATCTGTTGCTGTATGATAGCGTCTTCTTCCGTCCATTTGGCAAGAGCTGTCTTGTAGTCCAGTACGGACTGGATCTCATCAGGTGTGGTTGGTATCCACGCAGTGCCTTTTCCGTCTGCAGGGTTAACTGGTAGACGTTTGGTGCCATATAGGTATCCGATCAGTCCACGTGCCATGAGCGAGAGCTCGAGTCGCCTTTTCCAAATAGGCCACTGCTTCCCTGAAGCATCCAGCTTCGGGACCTCGAGTACTCGGTCTTCAACTTTTAGGTTAGACATTTTCACGTGCAGCAGTTGTGTTGGTTCGGTTTTAATTACGAAGCACCAGGGCTCATAATCTGTAGATGAGTATAAGTCTACAGTAGTAAGTAAGAGTAGTAACGAGTGTATAAAGGATATCTTACCTCAGTTGACATGGTAGTCGACTGAGGTTGTATGCTACATACGAACGGAAAATAACGGACGTGTCAGGTAAGCTACTAAATACAGACTATGTCGATTGAACTCCAACATATTAACCATTATTAACCGGTCACATGACCCGAAATCTGCTCACGTGATCCGTTTCCCAACGCTCTGATTTGGCTCGTATCCAGCTATCTACCAATCCCAAGCACTGTCCAAATCCTCTGCTCCGTCGTCCACTGTGCTCTCCAACTCAGAGGCTTCCACCTCTTTTCTGGCACTGGCCTTCCCTCAGGCTCCTTTCCTTGTGCTGGAGGGATGTCCTAATATGCAGTTGTATATGTGTATTTGGCGTCTTGTAATTTGAACTCAGCCTAACTTTAATCCCTCAATCTCCAGGCTCCAGCAGTGGCTGGCAACTTGTTGACAAGGTTCGCGTCCCGACCCTTGGCATCCTTGGCAGAGTAGGTAGAATACCTACAAAGTCAACCTACTCCTAAATACAATCAGTAATGCATACATCCTTATTACCCTGTGTCCATGCGACGATGTCGGGTGGGAAAAGTGCCAACACAGTGCAAAAGAAAAAAGCAGCAGAGGGAATTGAACTCATGACTTCCAAAAGCAGCAAGCACAACATGCTAACCACCACACCATAAGTCCAGTAATGTAGTTGGCCCATTTATGTTATATAAGTAGTTGCCTACAGACTTGGCAAAATTTTGTCAATCGGGTGGAAAAAAATCATAGCTTCATGCTTTGACAGCCTCACACTGGGCGGGTGTCACGTGCATTATGTCACGTGAGCGTTAATAACTACAGACCAGACCCCCCCCGAGTTATTAACCAGTTATTAACCGGTTAATAACCGGTTAAAAATAACTATGTTATTAACATTTGGGTTTTCGCCCGTACCCTACAGCGCTGAGCGCGTGGCGGCGCTCGTCGACCAAAGAACGCTCGGGAGGGGAAGTGCATTGCAGGGTAATGTATTGTGTCGCATGAATAGCTATTTAGAGTGCGGCAACAGGCAGTAAAGTGGACTAGACTACTGTAAAGTGCGTGTAAAGTGCGTTGTTTGCGGGAGATAAGTGAGATAAGTGAGGCACCCTGAAATTTTTACAATTTTTACAATTTTTTACGCGTGGAAAACGGACGCTGATTGGCTGTGTGGCCTGTGCCTGTAAAAATTTACACGGTCCAGCATGCTCGCACCAGGCCGCCCCATCATTCGCCACACAACACCTCCAGATCTCGACGCCGTTCTCTGGCAGCGCACACTGATGCCGTGCATCTCGTTTTCGAAGCTCCCGCACGCTTCGAAATGGATTCTGGGCTTCGTTTCAATTCGTTAACTTGGTCTGATCATTAGACTACAACTCCGAATGAGTAGTCGTGTATTTAGTAGTTCTATGGCAATAAAAAAGCAAATCCAACCCCCTCCACACCATAGACGTGCCGCCAGAACAGCCAGCTAGCCGTTCGTCGTCGCGCTGCACGAGCACGAGCCCAGCACACTCGCGTTTTCCGGCAAGCGGGCGCGATCCGGGATTCTCCGCGACGAATCCTTTTACGATTTTTACAAGCTGTGCCCCGCACAGCTTGTAAAAATCCCGGATTAATATTCATAGTCTCACGGAGACCGCACGCCGCCGAGTCGACAGCACGCACGTACTCCTAATTTGGAGCTCGGTACCTCTTTTAAACTGACATGTTTCTGGAACTTGAAGGTTTGACTTGCAGCGATTGAAGGAACATGAAGCCAAAAATAATTCTCCGATACGAGGTCAGCTTTGCTGTCATTGGGATAATAACCCAAATTACTAATCAATCCCGGACCGTGCTTTATCAGTGCATTACAGTAATTTGGCAGACAATTTGTACGAGGTTATGAAAGGTGAGAAAATCTAAAATAAAAACGCTGCCCCTGTAGTAACATCTCGTAGGTCCGTGCAGAATCAACCAATCATTTCTGATCCTGCAAGGCGCATCCTCTCCCAACCCTCAGATTCTGGCCATGCCACTGATCACCTTGTGGTCCACCGGAATCAACGTCCGACATCTACTCTTTAACAGCCAAAGTTTTGTACGCCACTTGTAACGGAAAGTTCGTGATTGATACACGATATGCAATGAACAGAGACACTCACTCCTGCCCCGGGAACCCAGCACAACTACGACGGTTCAGAGCCACACCATTCGTGGTTGGCAACGCGGCCACAACGGCGACGATGCTAAGGAGCGTGAGCGCAAGCTTGTTGAACAACATGGTATGACAAGCAAAGATGAGTTTCGAATGAGTAGTGGTGGCGAGTTCTCAAAGTAGGTGAAGGTTTCGTTGGTCACAGAGGCGATTTTAAAGGTGCAGGTGCGTTACGACAAGAGCAGTCTGTAAACGGTGCGATGTCGTCAATTAGGGCTGTGGGTTACTCAGTGCTTACGCAGACCTGTAGGCCGTGTAACAAAGTGTGGCTATATGGGTACATTGTAAGTACGTAACGGTGAGAAGCCTTACAATGTAAGACTTTTCGTTATCCATCGTAATGCATTATCAATCCACGGCCCAGCTGCAGGACACCCATGCCTTCAGGCTCGAGAGCACGCAGTGAGTGGTCCATCCGACCCTCTACACCATTGCTAAGTTTGAACTTTGAACTGATCTGAATGGGAAGGTCAATTTTTTGATCGCATCAAAGCTGGAAGAAACCTCAGCCATTTCATTACGTATTTCATTTCTGATCACCGTGTTATGCTGTTGTAGACGCGCTTTTCAACTTGAACGATGCTGTCCACGCAGAGGTTTAGGGAGCTCCCAATTGGTTGAACTCGCTTCCTTGGTGCACTGAATTTAAGTATTTAATTCCCTCAACTTAAGACCATGCATGGCTGACATCGCGGCAGCTCTTCCAAAGCCCGAGAATCGATCCGATGCGACCGCACGTGTGTCCAAAGGCTGTGAGGGAGGAAAGACCACTACCTCGTTGACGACCCATCAATGAAAGGTTATCTAAACTTAGAGAACCTGTGCTTGAAGTCTGTGTGCAAAGATAGGTGGGCGGGCGGAAGAAGTTAAGGCCGAAAGGACATGTGGGCACGGAACTGGAGAGGGCGATCATGGGCTCAAGTGCGAAACTCCTGCAGCGAATCCTGCCACCTGGCCAGGACCGTCAGGCAGCATCAGATTGGGCTGTTGGACTATCAGCCATTGCGGCCGTCAAGCGTCACGGTGTAGCTCTATAATTGGTTGAATGTCGTGAGTAAATTCAAACTGTTGCCCTGTTTTAGGACCCGTTTCAGCCGGGGGTTCGGCATGGTCATGTTCACCGATATGATGGGATTTGTGTTATGCAAAGATCCGGTGATCGTAGAGAGGCATATCCATCAGGAAAACCCTCAAGAGTCGCGCCACGGCAGTACATATGTATGCAATGGGCGCTGCCGAGTCCTGGACGGTGGAGACGAGGCTACGCTCCTTGTTCCCGTAGATGAACCTCCAGATCTGGCGGTGAACGGTGAGGCAGGTTGTGGGATGATCTCGCGTGCCCGCGCATTCCGACTGGTCAGAAGGATTACCCCTCTCAATGTGAAGATTCCGGGACGACTCACAGCGCGAATCTGGGCTCTGTAGAGGTCAGTGACCTGTCTACGAGCCTCTTACTAGGGGGGGCTGCCCGACATGCGCGAGACCTGCGCCAAACGGTACGGTATCGGGTACTCTGGACTGCCTGCCTGCAGAGAATGTCCTCCACCGTATTGATGACCTTTTCTCTGGCGCCAAGAGTATCCAAAACTGGCTCAAACTCATTGCCAGAGCGTTCCCGAAGAACGTCTTCCCGAGATCCTCAAACCCCAACGTGCCGACGCCAAGGTAGAACGGTGGAGTATATGGCGACGGCGGTATGGAGTCTATGGACGTCACCTTGGGATTGCCGATTTTGCAGCCTACTATGTAGTCGGAAGGCGAAGCGCGAGCAGATCATGATGTCGGACGGTCATGGTGTACATCTCGGATCCGACGGGCCGCACCCGCTGCCGACAGCGGCCCCATGGGTCATGTTGACCGCGTTGGAGAGCGAATTGCTACTATACAGTTCCAGTAGTGGACGTATGCATCCATGATCGACCAGGTATCGGAAGTCATTCAGGATGCGTTCACCGCTCTCCACAATTCCGACATGCTTCGTAAACCCGAAGCCGAACACCCTTCCAGTCCCATTATTCGCCGTACTCAATTGTTCCGTGAGCGCTATGCCAACTACTTTGTACCGTCGGCGATTCGCAAAAGATACAACCCTCGCAATGTTCTGGGACCATAGATGTCACCAATGCAAAGGGTGTTCGACCTTGACCATCACTCCCTAGGCTGATCTTGCAGTATTCAGTCTGGGTTTTGGGTCCTGATAGCTTTCAGAAAATCGAGTGTGGTGCATGATCGAGTGTGGTGCATGTGCTGCCAATAACACATGTATAGTACCACTAGTATTAGTTGTGTTCACAATTTGCTTTGATTCAGTCTATTGCATGAAGGCTTAGCAGCCAGACTTGTCTCAAAAATTGGGATTCAAAGGGCAATGGTACTAAGTAGTACCTGTTTCAAATCGAGATATGATCATGAGATAGCAACTACGCTCAAAGAATAACTGGGTAAAATGTAGACCTACAGTCCAGCGACGGAATTTGCAGGGTAACATGACTAAGGGTAAAACTACAAAGATGATTCAGATATCACAGCGATGGAACGCGATGATCAACTCTTCTAACGGGGGGTGAACCGAATAAATAACCAAAGAACGTGTTACTCCTCGAGCTGATTGATCTCCTCCTCAATGAAATCCACAATGGTTTCCATACTTGGTCTCTTCTCTGGTTCCGGCGACCAGCACCAACGCATGAGCGCAACATAGCGATCTGCAACCTCGGGTGTTTGTGCGTCGATGGGCTCTCTTCCTAGATACTTCAAATATACGACCTGTTCAGGCCTCTTCGTTGCACAATACGGGACGCTTCCCGTCAGCACCTGTATCGCCTGGTCAATACCGTAGCATGAGGGAGATAAATGGATAGACGAACCTGAAGCATGAGACAGGAAAACGAATAAACATCACTCATCTTTGTCGGGCGCGGATCACCGTTATCGAGACGGAAGAATTCAGTTGCGGCCCAGCGAGCACCATAAACATCAGTCACGTCATCAACCAGGGACTCTCCTGTCCGTGACATCCTGGTGGGTTGCGATAACGCTAGAGTATTTAAGATACCCTTTCCATGGACTATACCGACTGATTCCTGAAAGAAAGTTATGGTTAGATCAGATTTTCCAGACTATACCAAAGACAACATGACTTGCTGGTGTCAGGTTGCCGTGTACGACACCTCTGGCGTGGCCTGCGGCAGGGAGACCTTAGCGACCTGGGAAAACATAGCGAAAGAAATGGAAATGTCACTAACGCGAACGAAGAGTGGTGGCCCAGTCATTCAACTGACGTGGCGGAGTCAATCAATCACACATGTCCGATTCACGTTTGAAAATTCCACATAAAAGAGTTGACTTACAACGGAGAGTTTAACACGTTGAGGCGCACCAATTGAAGGCTCTTCATACCAGTGCCAGATGCGAACGCCTGACGCAGGCATTAGCAGGCAGCTAGAGATGCATTCCTTTCGTTCTTCTTTGACTCGGATGTTGTGGGATGGCCAGTAAGCGGTAAATTCGTCGTAGCTCTCCGGCACGCTCGAGCACGAGGGAACTGCTAGCGCTTTGGTTGGCGACTCTGGAATGAAATTGCCCTGATCGGGCACACCCCAGTATGATTGAATATTGGGAGGGTGAGTCCAGTCACTGGCACCAGATAACGAGACGAAAAGGCTGGACTCGGAGATAGGGCAGTAAGGGGTAAGTTCGTCGTGCTCTTTGGATGTCGAGTGTAGAGTGAATTTGCCCACATCGGGCATATTCCAGTATAGATTCTTGGGAGGGTGAGTCCAGTCACCAGTTGACGAGACTGGTGAGATATGTTCTTTCACCTCTTCTTCGTAGCTGTCCTTGAGGCAACATGTGAGGTCTTCGAGACAGAACGCCATAGTGGTGGTATGAGAAGAGCGGACAATCCAATAACGACGGGCGCTGGTAGATATCGGGACGGGATTGCTCAAATGCTGCGCTCACAGCCCCTTCCAGTGTCCACAGGATCACAGCCTGCCAGCTGGCAATGAACACATTACGTATTTGACAGTGGACACAGCACTATCTTCCGAATCTATATACAGGATATGTATGAAAGCTGTGGTAGTATTTGAAGGTCTAGTCACTTTTCACCCTCACAGACTTCACTCCTCAGACATCCCAGCCTAGTCGATCAGTGACTCACGTCCCAGTGAATCTGACTCGATATGCTGGATTTTTTGTGGTCAAGACTTCAGTCAAGCATTGACCTCGCGATTGCAATTATCCATCAAGGGTAAAATTTTATTCTACAACTAAGAAGTCGAAGGATGCCCATTTGCTTTCCCTTACAGTATCCCCGTAGTGAATCCAGCAGTTCGCTTAGAACGTATCCCTGGCGAACAAGAGATCTTTCACGGCGGATTCTCTGTAGCGATCAAGTGCTATTTGATCGGACGGGGTCCAATACCTGAAGTGGTTCGTAGTCCACATTATACCGGTAGTGTCTTTCTGAGGCAATGATGAATTATAGGTGGTTGTCAAATGCCCGAAACATGTCTATGATGAAATGGACACTATAAGGGCCCGCAAGGTAAAGTAGGACAACAGCACTCGCTATGCGGTGTTATTGATGTTGATGCCTAGATGTTTGAGAGGGAGTCTAGAACATGGAAGCGACTAAACCATCGAAACATCTTGCCACTTATTGGGTTCACATACGAGTTTGGTCCAATCCCCAGTATCATCACACCATGGATGAGTGAAGGCACACTCACCGGTTTCGTCCACCGGAATCACAATCAGTTCACCGCGGAGCGTAGATTAACAATTGTGGGTTCTCTCCCACAACAGCTAGATGATATTGACCCCTTGATCACAGCTTCACGAGGTGGCTAGTGGTTTGCGGTACCGTAAGTAACCTCTATATACTACGTGTGGAACAAATTATGAGTTCATTTCCCCATAGTTCATCACTCTGGAATCATCCATGGTGACCTGACAGGCTCCAACATCCTGGTAGATCATCATGGGCGGATATACATATCCGACTTTGGCCTATCCTTTATGTTCCATGAGGCAAATGAGTCGATACCCTCCATCATCTGCGCTCATCGGTGGGCTGCAATTGAGTTATTCATTCATCCGGATTTGGAAAACTCGAAACCCATACCAACGACATCTTGTGACATTTATTCCTTTGGTTGTGTCGTCTGGCAGGTAACTCAGGATGATTGCCCTATACGCAGTGTAGCAAGCATACTGACGACTTTTTTCAGGTGCTCTCGGGCCGGATTCCATTCTCCCACATTTCCAAGTCCACCCACGTCATTATTCTGAAGTATGGGGGAAAAGACCCGTTGGATGAACGCCCATCCAACCTTCCAGTCCGCTATTGGAATTTCCTTCAATCCACTTGGTCAAAGGAACCAGAACGCCGTCCTTCTTCGGACCAAGTTCTCACGTTTATAGAGGAGGAGTTGGAACAATGAAGAAACCCTTGAGTCTTCAGAACGATGTTTCGGCCAGGGTGGATGGATAGAAGCCCATCGTCATCCTGCCTGGTCCAAACTGTGACGAGACTTGCGACACCACTGGCAACATATTTATTTATTTTGCTTTCATGACTGTATTGCATGAGACGAGGTATAGGAGCATTGCGCCGGGGGTCTTCATAGGAATTTGGCCGGGGGGGATTATCGATAGATGGACACCCATCGTCGTTCATCCTCCCTGGTCCAATCCGCGTTTGTGATAGACTCACTCGTGAGCCCCGCTTCGCATCATATTTTATATTGTTTTCATGTCTACGTAGCATCTTCATTTTTTTCATAGGCAATGTAACATCACAAGGCACGAGTTCTGCTAAATACGATAGAACGTGATTTGACTCGGAATCCTCAGCGCTCAAATTGGGCGTAATATCATGGTATCGATTTTCGATCAGAAGTCGGACGTTCAGTCATAGTGCCACCCCTCCTATCCGATACCTTGACTGAGGCCTTATCGTCTGTGCACACCTTGTACCGAGTCTAGGTCGAGGCAGGAAGCTTTAATCTGATCAAAACCATTTGGCTGTTCGGCCCGAGTGATTCGGAGTCTACGAGCCATGCCTTCTCAGCTTACTTACCACGACACCGCTCGCTAAGCGTCACTGTCAGCATATTATGCACCTGCGCCAGAACTGGAGGAAGACCATATCGATCAAAGTTGCTGTCAATGCGCAGACCGTGGCATCGTGTCAGAGGTGAGCGCTGCCGACAAGCCTGGAATCTTGGATCATGTGATACTAGAACCGTGATTCGCAAGACTCACTAGCTGGCAAAGCAGCATTCCGGTGGTCCGTCGGTGAAATGCGCAGACGAGTTACGATCCACTGGTGGACCACAAAGATTAATTGGAATTGAGCTTACTAGTTGGAAGGGGAAACGTTCTGGCTTGCACGAGACGTATGTGGCCGCCCAAATATTGGACCATGTTCGATTGAGTAAACGAGCTCCGTACAATAGAAGCTCGCTTTTTCAAATGACTCTATCTATCGTCATTACATTCTCCCAATAGGTATACCATCCTCACGGTGACAAGCATGGCAGTCAAAGCCCAATCTCATCAGCATACGGCAATGTCTTGACATCACCAACAACGACAAATGTCGGTGTGGCTGCGGTGAGCTCGGAGACGGCCTACGAGAAAAAGACATTCAACGACCGGAAAGCACGAGTATCTCACAAGACACTCACTTTGGAGACATCAGCCGTGTCAACCTTGTCCAGCGCAGCCAACGTGTTCTCGATCGAGGCATTCGCACTCGAGAAAATCTGGGAGTAAGAACCGTCAATTTCCGACAGCGGAATGCAGAAGAATCCCGGAGGAACCCACGTTACTGCCAATAGCCTCCACGAGACCTTCTCTACCCTCGACAACGGTAGCAGCACCAAATTTGGCGCGTGCAACGGCAATCTTGAGATCGTTTGTATTCAATGGTTTCTTCAGTTTTTCAACGACAGCTCTGGCAGCTTCCGTGACACTCTTCGCATCAGCGGCCTGTACCAGAACGCCAGTCAAGACCGCATCAGAATAAGGAAGGTGGACCGAAGTGACGGTGGCAGGTAGACGGGGTGCAGCAGGCCACCTGAGCGACTGTGTCGGTGCGACGTGCGCGCTGAGGACAGAGAGCACAGGTGACGGCGTCGTGGTACCAAATCCAATAAACACGGTCTGGGGACCCTCGTGCAAGCCGATTCGCGTCGAACCACCAAAGTATTTCGAAGGCGAAGCCGTGATGGAAGCACTTGTGGGGAGAGCGGCATCTGCGAGTGCCTTGTCGACGAGCTCCGCAAGACGTGCCGAGTCGATGCCAGTACCAACAGCAGCGACGTTGCCCGAGGTGAAAACCTGCTTTGCAAAGGATTTCACGGATTCGAGAGTGACAGGGGTATGTAGGCCAGCGAACAGGGACGCGCCGAGACCAGTACGGAAGGCGAGAGCGTGTGCAGCCTCGACAGCGACAGCGCTCGGCGATTGAGAGGCAGCGGTAGCCTCATCGCGGACGACAGGAAGGACGTATTCCGTGTACTCGTGAGGGAGGAATTGAGAGGTGGTGAGGATGGAGGTTAACACGGACGTGAAGAAGGACCTAAAATGTGGGTCAATACCACACACTGAGCAGGAAATTACAAGGACACGTACTCGTTACCGCGGAGGAACTCGGAGGTGAATGCAAGGTATTCGCGTGACAGACTGGCAGAGAGAACACCACCGTAGAGGTCACTCTCTCGTACAGTTCCAAGCGTCGACCGCTTTGCCGTGCTCTACAAGTAACGGAGCAAGATTTTCTTTAGTGAGAAAAGCCGCGCTCCGGGAGCAAAAGAGCAGACAAACCTTGAATGCAAAGTTTTTCAAAGCATGCGCGACACCTGGAGCTGGTTCATACCGACTGCCGGCTTTGATGAGGAAGGTGACGGCGGCTGTAGGTTGACCGTTGTCGATGGCGGCAACTTTTATCCCGGACGCCTTGGAGTCGACGACGGTGGCGAATGAGCGTGCCAGACATTTGGCGGTCGACGCCCGAGTTGATAGCATTGCTACTAGGAGAGCGGAGTTGGATTCCGTGTTCGTCCGGCTCACTCAGTTACTAACATTCACCCATTCATCACTGAGCCAAGTGGACCGCTGACAATATGTCCGGTAAAACAGGGGTTTGAACAGGACCCGGAGAGGAATGTGATCACTCATCCGCTGGTAGCGCGTACGGTAACTTCAAGTTCTCCGAGCTCGAACGAGCAAATTCGGAGCAGAAATGCCCCGGCCAGTCCCAGGGAGGGAAAATGGCCCCTATGATCACTCATCGAGGCAGAAACTTGATAATGACGAATTCTGTTCCCATCGACATTCAGGCTCTTATAAATACACTCGATCACTTCAGCACCATCCCATCGTGACATAACATGGCCCTCCCAGCAACTATCCGCGAGTACCGTAGCCAGGTCGGGTCGCCCACCGTCTCCTTACCTGTGCTCCTCTGATCATGCTCAATACAGGGTGTCAGTCACCACGACTTCATAATCCAGAATGTTCCACTTTCGATGCCGAGGACTAATGAAGTCACCATCAAGATCCATGCAGTCTCTTTACAAGTCAGTCACTCTCAAACATTGGTTCAACTTGTACTTACCTATCTTGACCAGTACCGCGATCTCGCTGTCTCCAAGGGAACGTACCCAGGGTCCGTCCAGTCATCTTCGCTCTTTTTCCTCTCACCACTTACGTCCTTCACCTACCCGCAGTCAGAAGGAAAAGCCCGTTCCCTGCTCCGACGGTGCTGGCGAGATCGTGGCAGTTGGCAAAGATGTCAAAGGCTGGAAAACTGGAGACCGTGTTTCCCCGAATTTTGCCCTCGACCACATCCATGGAGACGTCACCGAAGCTATCAAGAACACTGGTCTTGGAGGCCAAATAGATGGTGTATTGAGGGAGTACATCAACGTGCCTGCTCATGTGGGTTATCCCCACTGTCCCTCTTAAATTTTATCATTGATGTCGTATAGTCCCTTGTCAGAATTCCCGACTACTTGACGTATGAGGAGGCTTCAACTCTACCGTGAGTCTCCCCATTTTTTTCACATGATATTGCGCTGAAAGGTGCATTTTGTAAGATGCGCTGCATTGACCGCATACAATGCCCTGCATGGGCCCGTCCCCCTCAAGGGAGGCGACTACGTCCTCGTTCTTGGAACCGGCGGTGTTTCCATGTAAGCGAATGTATCTTCTTGTGTGTCCCGTGCACCGACATCTTTACAGCTTTGGTGCTCAAATTGCTCTCGCTTCCGGTGCCACGGTCATTATGACTTCTTCATCTGATGCGAAGCTTGAGGTTGCGAAGAAGCTTGGTGTACAGCACCTTATTAACTACAACACGAATCCTAACTGGGAGGACGAGGTTCTTAAGATCGTGAGTCGTCACAGTTCAGTAGTGATGCTTCATGATGTAACAGATCACCAAGACCGAGGGGAGAGGCGTCGACCACATCATTGAGGTGAATGGATACAAAAAGAGTCACCATTATGATTATGCTCAGAACAAACTTGCGTCTTCTAGGTTGGCGGAATTGACACGATTCAAAAGTCTATGAAGGCTGTCAGATATGCTGGGCAAGTTCACATCATTGGATACGTGTCCGGGGTAAGTTAATGTTGCCCTCTTTCACGAGCGTTTCGTCTCTAGCCTTATTGTATCTACTTACACAGGGTGATAGCGGTATACCCATCCGTCCCGCGATCCACAAAGCCATTACGTTCCGTGCCATCCTTATCGGTTCGGTTAAGCAGTGAGTGATAGTTCCGTGTCAACAATCGGTCGACTCATAACTCGCCGGCCGACACTTTAGGTTTGAGGATATGAACCGTCTTTTCATCGCACGCCAGGTCCATCCTGTCGTGGACAAGGTGTTTCCGTTCGAGGAGGCCATCGAGGGGTATTCATACTTGGAGTCACAGAAGCATGTGGGCAAAGTCGTCATCAAGGTGACAAAGAATTAACCGAGCGTCTGTACCAAGCCAAGGGGAGCGGTGCAAAACTTCGATGATAATCATTCATTTAGAATAGATCTGTCGCGATGCTTGTCTTGCGCGAAGTTGGAGGTTTCTAACATCAACATCAAGGGATGGGCCCACTGTCAATCAGTCTGCCTAATTTTTCTTGTATCAGCCTTGACACTCCGCGAAAAGAAATGGATAAGTAGATTGTCGGCTATGGCCAAAGTTGGAGCCGAAGTTCGGGTCTACATAAATTGCTTCACTGCTACCACTTCACTGGAAAGTTACTACGGCTCCGCGGTGTCGCACCCGACCTAAGCTTGAAACGAGACAACTTGAAGTGCGACGTCAACCCTGACGACGGGCGTCTACAAGTCGGCCGCAGTCCAATTGCCGGCCAAATTGTTACATGTCCAACGCTGACATACCGCTACACACCATCGCATCCAAGTCACGATCTCGCGCAGCCTACGCTCCTCTCACGGACCACTACAACGCTAATTCACAAGGACACGACCAGACACCCGAAGAAACAACCATGCACACAGCTACACTTAGGAGCGCTGTCGCGACACGAACCACGCGTGGGTTTGGGAGCGGTCGTTCAAAGGGAAAGGGAAAGCAACGGCAACAGTATCCAGACGAGTCAGACGAGGAAGCGACCTTGTTGCTGGGACACGTGGAGAGGGGTGCAGATGGCGATGCTGACGGCGACGACGACGGTGATATTGGCAACGAGGGGCAGAGCTCGACTCGGTTGAAACGCTTGGAGGGATCGCAGGTGTCCAGGGTGCGTTGTTTCGTGTTACGGGATGAGTTCAGTGATCATAGACATTCGTATTCATGCCTTGACTCTGACAGCGTTCGTCAACACTCAGCAGAGTGGGGAGCAGAGGCAGAGGGGACAAATCCCGTACCATACCGTTCAGGCCTCCAGGTAAGCATTTCTTTGCTGGGTGTTGGCACCAAACATGAACATGAATTTTGTCTCACTATTGCGCTCGACAGAGAAGTTCCAATCGTGCTTTCCTCCCAACATCGTGCGCAACCAAAAGTACAACATATTCACCTTCTTCCCGGTTGTGCTATATGAACAGTTTAAATTCTTTTTCAACTTGTATTTCCTGCTTGTCGCACTGTCGCAGTTCATACCTGCACTCAAGATTGGTACGCCATTCAGAACATCTCCTTTCTTTTCCGCGTTTCATGTGTTTTAACATTGTATAGGTTTCATATTCACGTATGTTGCACCACTTGCTTTCGTCCTGTGTGTCACAATGGGAAAAGAAGCGTACGATGACTACAAACGCAATCTCCGAGACCGCGAAGCAAATTCTCAAAAATACTTGATACTGGTTCCACCGCCCTCTCACAAGCGCACGGGTTTCCGCTCATCCGAGTCTACGACCCTATTTAATACCTCGGATCCTGAACAGTCGCACTCTCACCCAGATCCGGGACCACACACGCGTTCTGTACCGTCTTCGTCACTCAAAGTCGGCCATCTCGTACTCCTCGAGAAGAACGATCGCGTACCCGCTGACATGGTTCTACTTCGGACATCTGACCCTTCAGGAACTTGCTTCATACGTACGGATCAGCTCGATGGTGAAACGGACTGGAAGGCCCGCGTCGCTACTAGTGTGACGCAAGGCTTAAAAGGGGGCGAAAGAGAGGTCATGATGGTCGATGGAGAAATCTACGCTGATGCCCCGATCAAGGACATTCACAATTTCGTCGGCACCATCACTGTCCACTCGATGCCTGACTCCGGACATGGACGTGACGATTTCACGCCGACTGTAGAGCCCCTTTCGGCAGAGAACATGCTTTGGGCAAATACTGTATTGGCGGCGGGGTCTGCTGTCGGGTTCGTGGTGTACGCGGGAAGTGAGACGAGAGCAGTTATGAACACGAGCCATCCCACGACAAAGGTTGGACTGCTAGATCTCGAGATCAACAGACTTGCCAAGGTGCGTTTCCACGTGATATTCACTTCAAAGTCCACACCGACGCTGATGGGTGTACGTTTTGTTCTTTTGTTCTTAGATTCTCTGTGCAGTCACGTTTGCGCTCTCTGTGGTGCTTGTAGCATTGAATGGATTCCGCGGGCTTTGGTATATATATGTGTTTAGGTTCTTGATTCTCTTCTCGTCCATCATTCCTATCAGGTATGTTTCCCACCTTCATATCATTCTCCCTGCCCCAGTTTCGATCATAATTCTGAATGGCTGAATTCCTTACCCAAAAGTCTCCGGGTTAACCTTGATATGGGCAAGACCGTATATGCCCAGCAAATTATGTCGGACACCGAGATTCCAGGCACGATCGTCCGTACAAGTACGCTCCCAGAGGAACTTGGAAGGATCGAGTATCTGCTGAGTGACAAGACCGGAACACTCACGCAAAACGGTTCGTTTTCTTGTCAAGACGTATCCGAAAGTATAATTGACAAAATTCCTCTAGAAATGGAGATGAAGAAGCTACACATGGGTACGATATCCTACGGGTATGACTCGATGGACGAAGTTGCGCATCAGCTTGCGATGGCATTCGGAGCTGAACAAGGTATGTTGTTTTTCCTTGTGTAGAAAAGAAACCTGAGGTCCATGAATACGCAAGGTACCAGATCAACAATTGCGACGGGTGCTCAACTCGCTACTCGTGGCCGCAGAGATATGTCATCCAGGTTGCGAGATGTCGTCCTCTGTCTCGCGCTGTGTCATAATGTACGTGTTATTTTCCCCTTTCCCGAGTCCTTATCGAACGCTTTACTACCCAGGTAACTCCTGTAACGAACGACGATGGTACTATCACCTACCAAGCGTCCTCCCCAGACGAAGTTGCCATCGTCAAATGGACAGAGTCAGTTGGTCTGACACTTGTCGCACGGGACCGCACCTCGATAACCCTACAAACGCCTGCTGGTTCTTCGCTCAACTACGACATCCTCGAGCTCTTTCCCTTCACCTCCGAGTCGAAACGTATGAGTATTGTCGTACGTGAGACCCACTCTGGCGAAATCCTATTCTTGCAAAAAGGTGCGGATGTGGTCATGGCAAGAATCGTACAAAAGAATGATTGGCTGGAGGAGGAAATTGGCAATATGGCACGAGAAGGATTAAGGACGCTGGTGGTCGGCAGGAAGAGATTGACGGCCCAACACTACGAGGCGTTCAAACAACGGCACCACGAAGCGAGTGTCAAGACCGAGGGAAGGAACGAGGCAATGGCGGCTGTCGTCGCGGAATACTTGGAAAGAGATCTGGAGCTGCTAGGCTTGACGGGCGTCGAGGATAAGCTTCAGGACGAAGTCAAGTCGTCGTTGGAATTGTTAAGAAACGCTGGGATCAAGATTTGGATGTTGACGGGCGACAAAATCGAGACGGCGAGGTGTATCGCCATTTCGACGAAACTCGTCGCGAGGAATCAGTACATTCATGAAGTCGCAAAACGTGAGTCCGGTCTTCATTCTCTCGATCTCATCGGCGCTGAACACTTTGCTAGTACAAACGTCGGATCAGGTTCGTGACCAGCTTGAGTTCTTGCAATCAAAGCTCGATTGTTGTCTTGTCATCGATGGTGATTCCTTGCAAGTACGTTGGATCGTTTTGTGCGCGTTCGACTCACTCAACGTCTGCCATGATAGCTTTGTCTGAACTTGTACAAGAATGAGTTCATCGAAATAACTACGAAGCTGTCCGCTGTTGTTGCCTGTCGCTGTTCCCCTACGCAGAAAGCAGACGTTGCGCGTCTTATCCGTCACTACACCAAGAAGCGTGTATGCTGTATTGGCGATGGTGGGAACGACGTGAGCATGATACAGGCTGCTGACGTCGGTGAGTCTAGTACTTTGACGGTGCTTCACCTCTCCGAAACTTGAAAACTCACTTGCTTCTCTAGGTGTTGGCATCGTGGGCAAGGAAGGAAAACAGGCCTCCCTCGCCGCTGACTTTTCCGTCACTCAGTTCAGTCATCTCACCAAACTCCTCATGTGGCACGGCCGCAACTCTTACCGCCGTTCTGCCAAACTCGCCCAATTCGTCATCCACCGCGGTCTGATCATTTCGGTGATGCAGGCCGTGTTCTCGGCGATCTTTTATTTTGCACCGATTGCCTTATACCAGGGATGGCTCATGATTGGCTATGCGACTATCTATACGATGGCACCTGTGTTCTCGTTGGTGTTGGATACGGACGTGAACGAAGATTTAGCGTTGATATACCCTGAGTTGTACAAGGAACTCACAAAGGTACGCGCTATCGTGCTGTTTCTCCGCGTGCATCCCGCGACAACGTGGGTTTTCATTGTTTTGTTTTCAGGGCCGAGCGCTCTCTTACAAGACATTCTTTCAATGGTTGATGGTCAGCGTATACCAAGGTCCGTCTACCGTCACCCCTGATGCTAGCAGCCAATCCCGCTCATGATTCTTTGATTGTGGCAGGCGCGGCAATCATGCTCGTCTCCCTCGTGCTCTTCGAGAACGAATTTTTGAACATTGTCTCCATCTCGTTTACCTCGCTCATTCTGAACGAACTGATCATGGTCGCCTTGGAGATCACGACTTGGTACGTACCGCCTTGTTTCGTGCAGACACGCTTGTCCCTTGGTTGACGTTCTCCCATCCGCATATAGGCACACGTACATGGTCATCTCCGAGGTGGTCACACTCTTCTTTTATGCAATTAGCGTTGCATTCTTGCCAGAATACTTTGGTGCGTGTCCCGGCTCGCCGACAGTGGTGATATCCTACTTATCTTATCCCTCACCAGACCTCGAATTCGTGGTGTCCACTCGTTTTGCATGGAAGGTGGCAGTGATCGTGGCGATCAGCGCTCTGCCGCTCTATGTGATCAAGCTTATACGCAGTCGGATCTCGCCCGCGGTGTCGAGCAAGTTGCTCTAGGACCTTGTTGGCGGACAAAGAGAATGTAACTTATGTCATGAGATGGACTCGCACTCAATACAGAACATTTTCAAATCTTTATGATGTATTTCTGCTTTGTTTACCTCGGAACGTACCATCGACTAGACGGATATTGCAGATGAAGCACGTGAAACGAAAACACAGGATGGGGGGTTACAAAGAGTCTCGAGGGTCAACGATAAAGGGGGTAGCGTAGAGAATCAACAAAGAGAGGCTAATGAAGTATTGCTACACTGATTACGCAGAGTCAGTTGCCAGAGCGAGGTGGCGAGGAGGGATTGATGGGATTAACGAACGCATTCGGGAAAAAGCTGGCGGGGGACTGCCAGGATGGTTCTGGACTCATGTTCCCCCACAGCGAGCCACCCATCGGGGGTGGCCGTGGTGAGCCAAAGTTGGGTGGAGGTGCAGGAGGACCCCAGGGTAGTCGTGCTTCGACGACGGAACGCGGGCCGGTTGTCATGGCCCAGGACTGACCGACAGCGCCGGGCACCGTACGCCTACCAGGAGGCGGCACAACTTCGTCGTCGTCTGCTGCGAGGGCAGATGATCCAAGGACGCCCTTTGGACTGGGAGACCGGCGAACGGGCGAACCAGACCCAGATCCCGACGCTTCACCAGTAGTGGGTCGCGCGATGGGTGCTATGGGCGCTGGTGGGGCAATCGGAGCCATGGGGACTGGCCTTGCAACAGGGCCGGGACCGGGCTCTGGCAGGGACGTCTTTCGCGAAGGAGCAACAGTGAGCATTGTCGGAGAGGCGAGGGGATTCTGGACCGTTTTCGACGGGGGTCCTATAGGTGCGGGTTGAGGATGTCCACGGCCGAAAGGTGGGTCGAAGGGTGAGGGTGACCCAAAGCCTCTCGGGAGAGCGGAAGGAGCCAGCGGGGGAGGCGGTCCTTGTGGCATCGAAGGCCCAGGTCCAAACATTCCGAATGGCGGAGGCGGCGCATAAGGGGGGAGCGTACTCGGTGGCGGGACCATCCCTGGAGCTAGGGGGTACAAAGGAGCTACTGGAGGTGGGAAGGTGTTCGCTGCAGAAGGAGCAACAGGAGTAGTAGGCTGAGATGTAGTGGCCAAGGGCCGCTGGGGAGTTGCACGGCTCGGGGTAGCTGCTGGGGTATGCGTGGCCGTGGGCTTGTTCAGTATCTTCTTCGTAGAGCCATTAGTGCTCTGCGAACGCTGAGTAGAACCCGAGGCGCGGGGAGAGGTGGGTTGGCGAGCACTCTTGGCTGCAGCGCGTTGCTGTTGCGCAAGTCGTTCTTTCTCGACCTTCTCCTCTCTCTCCTTGGCTAGCTTCTTCTCCCGCTCCTCCTTCTCCTGCTGTTCCTTCCTGGCAGCCTCGCGTGCAGCCTTCTCAGTAGCAGCCTTAGCCTCCCGTTCCTCCCTGGCTTTGCGCTCCTTCTCCTCTCTTTCACGCCTTTCTTGCCTCGCCCTCTCCTCCTTTTCTTTGCGCCTACGCTCCCGCTCAGCTTCACGCTCCCTCTCCTCCGTAAGGCGCTTGCGACGCTCTTCCTCTTTGCGTTGCTTCTCCTCCTCAGCAGCCTTGCGAGCAGCTTCGCGCCTCACCTTCTCTTCCTCCTTCTTCTTCCGCACCTCCTCCTCGTGTGCTTGTTGCTTGGCCTTCAAAGCCGCCTCCTCAGCCGCTTTCTCCGCAGCCTTGGCTGCTCGCTCTTCATCCTTTGCTAGTTTCTGCTGCCTGAAACACGCTTCAGTAACGCGCGAAACAGAGTGAGACACGTTATACCTTTTCTTGTCCTTCTTCTTCTGGTTCTGCGTCTGCTTCTTGGCCTCCCGTTCCTTCGTGAGCTTGTCTTCGTCCTCAAGCTCACGAAGTAACTGTTGTTGACGTTCCTGGGCGACCTTTTCGCGGTACGCTTGAAGGACGCGTTGTTCAAACATACGGGCAGCAAAAATAGAAAACATCCGCTTTCCCTCCTCCATCTTCTGCTCTTCGGTCATGACCTTCATGTCACAAAGATCGCTGAGCGCAAGGAGGGAAAGCCACCATTGAGATCTCACCTCCTCATCATCGTCCTCATCGTCTTCGTCCTCATCTTCCTCTTCGTCATCCTCATCGCCGTCCTCATCTTCATCTGCGTCACTATCGTCCTCCACATCCGCCGCGGCTTCTTCCTCACGTTGCATCCGACGTTCGGCAAGTTGCTCCATCATCTCTAAAAACTTCTGCCCATCGTTTTTCAAGAGATCATCGGCAACGGTCAGGATATTGTTTGGGCCTGTCAACGAGATGAGAAACAGTTCAACGCAGATAAGGGCAGAGGGTACCTGTTACAGTGAGGCTACTGCCCAAATTAAATAGCCCATCCCGCCCGTTCGCCTTGGTACCGTTCACCGGCCTACGCCCGCGCGAACCGGCATTTCTTCGATCTCGAGGTTTCACTTCCTCTTCTTCCTCTTCTGCGCCATCCTCCTCCTCCTCTTCCTCCTCTTCCTCTTCGTCCTCGTCGTACTCCTCCTCATCTTCATAGTCTTCGTCGTCTCCTTCATCATCATCAAACTCACTCTCATGTTTCGGGGGTTTTCGGCCATTGGTGAGAGCAGGTGTTCTATTTGTCCGTGGAGGATGATGTGTGGGTTTAGTATGAGGATGACCGATGACAGCACCATTCTTATCAAGTTCGACGCTGCCAGGAAAAGGTCCAGGCCCTGGTGGAGGTGGTATGGTGCCGCCGGAATTGACGTAGCGCTGCTGATAGTTCGCGTACTGTTCTAGCTCCTCGTAATAAGCATCGTACAGTACCTCAAGCTCTTCTTCGATCGCATGTCTGAAAAGTCGATTGATCGCACGGCCACGGAGATGGCAGGAACGCAGACGCAGAATTTTTTCCGAATCCAATCGGCGACAGCAGGGCAAGGAGCAAAGGGCCAAAAGTCAGCACATTCGTTCTTCAAGCGATCAGAACACGTGAAAGGGTACCAACCGCTTCCGCCCACAGACAGCACAGCTGCAGCTGTGCTTCTGTTGTTCTTTCATCTTCTTCAAAACGGTGTCCTTCTCGATCTTGACCAAATTGCGGCGCTCATCCTCTCCTAGACCGAGCCAAAATTCTTTGATCCGTTCGCGCTCTTCCGTCGTGCTCGTGCTCCAGATCTTGCTGTTATTTTGGGAGCCCTTGGTGGACCCTGAGCCGGCCGGTGGACGAGATTTGTGAGGCGCAGATGCATTCGACGATGGTGGCGATGGATGATGGTGTGTGTGATTATGTGAATATGAATGGGCAGTTGCCGGTGCCTTTGATGCAGCTCGTGCAGTCCTTGCAGGCTGCTGGCCGTTACCGGGAACGGCTGTGGTGGCGGTATTGGTAGTGGTTGCTGCTGCTGCTGCTGCTGCCGTCGGCGCGTACGACATTGGTTGTTTTCCCTGGGCCCGGGAGCTTGGTGGTGGGTTCGCGGAAATGTTTTCTTTTGTCGCTGGACGAGCTGCAGGCATGGCGTTGGCAGTGAGAGGAGGACGCTTTGTCAAATCCACCGTTGCCGTGGGACGTCCCCTACCCTTTTCCGGCGCCGACTCCGGTGCCGAGTTTGCCGAGCGCATGACAGCTGGCGCTGCCGAGTTCGGCACGGAAGGAGCCACCGGGGCTTCGGCCGGACTCTTAGCAGTGTCTTTCCTCTTTGGTGGCTTTTTCTGCTTAGCGGCCTCAGCAGCCACAACCTCACGACGACGCGTACTAGCAGTAATCTTAGTGCTAACCTCAGTGGCCTTCTGTGGTCCCATCGCTGTCGCTGTTGGAGTTCGGACTGGTGTATCTCCATAACTCAGCACAACGTGGGCGACTGCGTCAGGGTTTGAAGGATGTGAACCAGCCGGTGGCCGGGCCGGGCGAGGCTGCAGGTCAAACTCGTCTTCTAGGTCTTCATCCTCAAAGTTGCCGTCCACCTCATCTTCGCTGTAGTAGTCCTCCTCCGCAAACTCGTGCTCCCCACCTTCATATTCATTGAGAAGCACGACGTTGGTCTGTGGCAAAGGACCACGAGGAGGCTGGCCGGGCGCTGGGGGCACTGCCCCTAGTGCTGCAGCTGCAGCTTGCTCCACGGATAGTGTGAAAGCGGGATCAGAAAATATGGATGGATCAAAAGGCAACGGTGGATATGCGCCGGGAGGATAGGCAGGAATGCCCTTTGTGGCCATCGTCGCCGTCGCCGTCGCAGTACCGTTCTTGAGGTACGTATCTGACTGTACCATCTGCTGGGCAATATTGTACATAGTTTGTGCCTTGAAACTCTCGTCAGAAATTGGTGCGCAACAAAGTGCAAATCGTGCTCACGAAATTTTTGATGTGAGGTGGAAAAGAAGACCAGTATTCATCATCAACTAACCCTGGACCATTGGCTCCGTTTGACTTGGGAAAGGGAAGGTGAGAGCTGGGTTGGGTCGCTTTTGTCCCAGTTCGGCCCTTTGATTGCACCTCGATGTTACGCCAATGCAAGTCATTTGGGGTGGCAAGGATTTCCCCGTGCAGCTGGGTAGTCGCTCCAGCGCCAGGACGAGCGAGCGCAGCGGCAGATGTCGCGACATATCCCGTAGTGGTGATATGTACAGACTCGAGTTGGGGAGAGAGGCCACTCATGGGCGCATTGAGGCTTGGTACGTCATCGTAAACGTCGCCATCCTGGTATGTAGCATTCTGAGGTTCCTTTCCCTTTCCTTTCCTCTTTTTGTGCTTCTTTCCATTGGCAGCAGGTGGTGCTGGCTGCACGGGGGCGGCAAGCGCTGGGGAGCGTGAGTTTGGGATAGAAGATGGATCAAAGGCAGGTTGTTTGGCCTTTTGCGACTTTCCTGCAGCCATTCTATGCAAATTCAGGCTAGATTAACGCCCGCATGCTGAAAGCATCGAGCTGTGCTCACCAGAGGTATCAAAGTACCCAAAGGGCGCGACGAGGAATGCGAGGACGATATGACCTGTGGAAGTGCTGTGCGGGAGATGGGATAGATGCGATCTTGAATGATAGGTTGTGCGATGGTTGTGAGCGATGAGAGGATGGAGAGTACAACGAGGTTCGCAGACAGCAGTCGGTGTGTCGCCCTGATCACTTTAACACGCCCAAATACGTCCTATCGGCAAGCGCCGCAGCACGTGACATTGTCATATTCGGACAGCGGAACAACGGAACGGACACAACTGGCATAGGTACTGCTAGTCATTCCCCATTCCTTACAATTGGTGTAGCCAATTCCGCCAAAAGCTGTATATTAATATACCTCACGGCCCTTCTCCAAAAAAACCAGGTTGAATAGATGAATCTAGGCTTCAGCCGTCGGATGACTCGGAGGAACGAACTGGGATGAACGATCATATATACACAAGAGAGCCCAGGCCCCCCGACCAAGCCTGTCAGTGGCCGAGCGTGTACATGAACCGGAATGAGCAGCCGCGAAGTGACAAGAAACCGACGATATCGTACGCTTTGGTCGTTGCGGCCCATTACGAGCGAGGTTGCGCCTGTGACAGTTGGGTGATCGGGGATTCAACCCAAGACTGAGTTGCTGGACCTCAGACTACATCCAAGAAGGGACCGGAGGAGGTGAAGTAATCAGACATGTGCCGCTCTCCCAGCAGGACGGGAGTGGGATAGACTGCGAGGTGTACGATCTGTCCCTTTTCCTCTGAGACTGGCGGCGGAGCGGACATGACTAAGAGGCTGACGGAAAGCAAATATGAGCGGGTCAACATGAGTCAATGTATGGACTCACCCGTTGGTGACTGCGACAGTGGAAGTAGATGAAAGCTGCTGAAACGATAGTAAAGGATTGGCATTTAAATTATACGTTCACTCAAACAACTCACAAATCACACGACAACGATAGTGCAGATCATTGATGGTGGATCCGGATGTGAAGCCTGGAAACAGCCTAGTAGTGGCCACCAGGTCACCCCTCGAAGTATTTGACCAGCACGTCAATGAGGCAACTTGAAGGCGTTGACAATCACGATTCACGGCCTGCCTCATAGACGAGTTGGTGACCAGATTGAAGGGGTTTCCCGGTCATGACAACTGACTTGGTCGGAGGTTGCAGCCCGCAGAAACTGAATAAATACAATGCTTTGAAGAATCGTCTTCAAAAACAATATTTAAAAAGTGCAACTCTTCCACTATCGTACTATCGTAGAACGAATAAGAAAGAAAAGCTTAAGTTAAAAGGACGAAAGAATAAATCGTAATAAAACAATCACCAATGCACACGAAACACGAACGCAAAAGCTGAACTGAGCCGACTCGTTGAACGTGTCAACTAAAGGGTCTCTGTCGTCAGGCCCACTTCTCCTTTTTGCCACTTCTCGATGGCCACATAAATGTCTGCAAGCGTTGTGGGCAGTTTGATCAGGCGTATTTCACAGTCGATGTCGAGCAAAAGATACTTACCATAGTCCCTAGATTGGCAGAGGTACATGAACTCGTCACAGGTACACCTACCTCTGGTATCCGCGCGGCGACTTGAGTTACATGCTCCCTTCCAACACAGACTAGGGTCAATTAGGACTTATTCCACGCATTCAGTGAATGCGTGGAATAAGTCCTAGTAATTGTGGCACTGCCAGCAGTTATTATAATCAGGTATATTGCAGACCTTGACCACTTCAAGCTTCATCACCCCAGTTCACACCTCAAAGATGTAAATGATATTTCATGTATTGCACATCATTGTGGAGGAGTAGGATGTGGAAATATCACGAGATCAAGAGCTGTTTTGACACCAAAATGCGATTTGCCAACCTCGTCAAGTTGGCATCCGCCACAATGACCTCGGGCACATACTCCACGTTGAACGCTTGTTCGATCACAGTGCAGATACGCTTCGCTTGACGTTCTGACCAGAAGCTAAAATCGTCCGGATCTCCCTCATCACTGGGAGCGTCGCTCTCATCCGCATCCACGCTCGGATCGTGGGTACCGCCGCAAGACAAGGGAATAAGATGCACGTCGTTGTCCAAACATAGGGGAATGATCTCAGTGAGATAGTCCCTGATAGACGTGAAATCGAGGGATGTCGGCTTGTTGACTTTAATTAATGTCGTCATGTCAAAATTCGACCAACAATTATCACTTGCCAAGACTCACCGTAGATCTCCAGCGGCCCATCAAGTCCGAGGACGTTGTGCTTACCATCGTGGTGATACCGAACCTAAGTTGACATGAACATTCAAACGTCAATGGTTGACATACCGCGGCGACCGGACGAAAGACCCACCTCATATCGCCCGATCGTCCACGGGAGGGTCGAGCCTTGGAATTCAATGGTCCCAGTTTGCGGACCCTTTGAAGTCGCATGGGTGTCATCGAAAGGCACATCGTCATCCCATTCTTCATTATGAACAGGGAGCCACAGTCCAAACGAAGATATCTTCGTAATCAACGTCGACTTGTTCGCACCAACCTATTCGGGTGCTTACTGATCAATCAACTACGTAAAGCAAAAATGAAAACGCCGCACCCTGTAGATACCAATCCAGTCACGCCAGGAGTGGTATTGGGGTGCTTCCCACTTGACCTGAATGGGCTCGCCAAGGTGGAACCGCGTATTGCCGGATTTACTGGGACAAATTGAGACCTTGTACTTGGCAGTATCATAAGAAGACAAATCGTTTGCAACGCGTCTAGAACAAGCAAAGCCGAAAAAAAAAGAAAACAGAGATAATTGATATTAGAACGGAGATAGGCAGTGGGTGACTCACGTGATAACCAGGCGTTCACGCGATTGTTGCAACAGGACCTTGGTCTCTTGCATGACTTCTGATATCTTTGGTTTGGCTACATGGATTTTCAGTTCAAAATGCCGCTAAAAAAACGCTCCCAGATCGACCCACACTTTGCCAAGAACTCTTCCACGACATCGGCAGTCTCCTCAAATACCTTGTCAAAAGTCCCTTTGACTTCCTTTGCAACCCTCCTAATCTCCGGTGCATGACGCCCAGCACGCGATTCCAAAAGCCGCGCATTTTTGCTCGCAACGTTCTTGATGACCTTGACGAAACCTGCTTCTTTGCGCAAACTATTCCCGTACAATTTCCGCATGTGAGGACTACCGCCGTAGTCAGCACGCAACGTCGATCACTGAGGGACGAGCAGGACTCACGTTTCAACAGTGTGCAAAAACCACCAATGTGCGAAGAACCTCAGGACCGCAAGGAAACCTACCAGTTTACTTCCGCTGATAAGCGCGAGCCCGAGGAATGATGCACCGCTCATGAGTTCGGGGTTATCGAGATAACTTTGTCGTCTCGGTCAGCAAGGTGTGAAAACAAAAGCTTCAGAAATATCTCACCGGAATATCCCAGTGTATTCTAAATGAGCAGGGAAATCTTCTGCAAAGAAATCTCCATAGAACCATCCTGAGCGTATTCAGTCAGCAAACATTTGTGATGAAACCGAGATGTATACCAAAAACGCCAAGAACTTCATACGACGCCATGGCGGCCCATACATGAAGGCCGATCAGCAGCTTTTGGAGGTGAGCAAAATTTCCACCAGGAAACCAGGTAGCTTACCGCTCCCAACGTATGGCACAAAAGATCGTCTCCTTCCATCCACAATGCCGGTAATTCATACGTCTTCCAGGAAAGACCAACCAGAGAAACTGTACAAGGTATATCAGTGACCGAACAGAACAGGGCGAAAATTCACATACGATACGTCATACACAAGCTCATGTTGTACAGCGACTTCCAATTCGTAAACGCCTCCTGGACTGCACCATCACCATTATCATTGATAGGATAGGCATAGTTCTTGAGAAAGTGGCGAACGAGAAACTTGGACTGGCTTTGCGCCCGCAGGAGAAGACCCAAGCCAAAACTATGGAAGATGCACCAAGCGGATGCGTGAGCAAAGTGGAGGGCCAAAGTCGTGCGATGCGACATGGTCGGGAGACACGAGGCCACCAATATGTAGAATATCAGCAGCACCAACATCGCATCAGAAGACCTGACGCATAACGAATTCAGTTGAGCGAATTCTTTGAACCAATTTTCGGACGAGCACCATACCGTAGTAAATCAATGTTGAGAAGACCGACAACGTCACGTCGGAAGTACTTGTAATATAAATCATGCTCTGATACTGGCTGTTGTTGCGCCGTAGGTTGCTTGAGCGATTCGTCGCTGGCGTGAGATGTTGGTGTACGCAGAGTCTTGTTCGATTTCAGGGTCGGTGCCTCCGTCTCAACTTCCGTCTCGAGTTCAGTCTCGGAAGCAGTCTCGCCTTCAGTCGCAGGTGGCGTCGTAAGTCCGTCCGTGCAGTCTCCGCGGGAGGTGGTTGGCTGCGCAGCGTTCTGCTTGCGAGGAACGGTCGACGCTAGCGGTTTGCGTACAGCGATCGGTTGACGTTTCCCATACATTCGCTCAATATCTAACGGCACGTCAACGTTTGTCACCAAAGCAAGTATAGCAAGACGTACGCGGATTCTCAAAGAATACCAAGAAGGCAAACTGAGCAGCATGCGCGGCGAGACTGACAAACAACACGGGATAGCTCCCAACGATCAACGACAGACCATAATAACCCGCATAGCCTGCAGGACGACCAAACATCAAAGTATGTCCATAGGGAATGCATGCAACGACCTACCGACAGAGTACATCGGGTGCGGTGCAAGCTCGAATACACCATCAAAGACCAGATTGCCGCGCTGGAAAAAGACATCACCCCAGTACCAGCCATAATCCTTGACGACGCCATGCGCCTCCGTCTTGACCCAGAGATTGAACGCGATCAACGCGATACCGCCAATCCAGCTAACAAGATGTCACGCGTCAACGACCATCGTTTCACGACGAGCACATACCGCATGACGTGGACCGTGAACGAAAGACCTTCCGGAACTCGGAAGCAAGAAAATGCAAACATGCAATACGCCAAGAAATCACTGCACGCGACCATCAGCATCAGCATCAGTATCCACATGACCACACACTCGACTTACTTCAAGAGAATAACGTCTACCAACTGTCTGAACAACAGCCACGTGTTGTATTCCAACGGGAGCTCCTAAACAAAACAGCGACGATCAGCACGCGATCAACCACACCCAGTAGACGCACGTCGAACGAGTAATCCTTGCCCATCTTACCAGCAAGCTGCGCGCGAATCCAGTTCCTCATGGCCGGTTTACGATTCTGGTCCAACCATCCCAACCGCTGAATTTCTCGAACGATCCACTTCTTCTTACTCTGTTTCGTGAGAACCCAACCCAAACCCGCATCGTACGCGGCACGCCAAAACGCGAAATAGCACAAAAAGAAGACCTTGGAAGCGGACCGCGGCAAGAGGTAAAACAAGACGAGCTGCAGACCCAACAAGGATAGATTGAGAATGTCCAGGTGACTCTTGGGGTAAGTGGGATGGAAGAGGGCCGTGAGGACGTCGTGAGTGGTTGGTACGCGGAAGACTGTGAAACGTCATTATTTATAGAGCTGTACACATTATGGCGCCCGCATCAGTGGATACCAACGTACCTTCCCCACTGGGGGTCTTGCCCCACACGACTTCGTCCGATCTTGGTTTCTTGTCTAGGTCATCAACGACATGAAAAGGGCCGACGTGGTCGGGTGTTCGTGCTGACTCTAAGAGTTTCCGCTGGCACAATCCTTGGGGACTCGCCAATGCCATTTGCTGCAGTGTCGAACGGAGCAGAAAAATCCTTGAAAATGAAGGCATTTTAATTTACGTAAAAATTCGAAAACATATGCAACTTGAACCGTCTCTTGCAAGCCTTTCACATGAATATTGTCGATACCCTTTTTATTCACTCGTCGCTCGACATCCATCGAGCGTCGAGTTGATGTCCAGGGAAGAACGATCATCGAGGCATTTTTTTCGGATGGCTTTTGACGTGTAAAAGTCGTCCCTACGAGGTGTCTCACATCTCCTCGAAAATATATTGACCCATATGATACATGACTCTGTATGATACTGGCTACAATTGTACGATGCGAGACTTGACAAGACTCGTGTATGTGAATTGAAAGGAAACATAGATTCATGAGGTTGAACTGAGCCTCCAAGATCCCCCATCTACTTGGAACATCTCAGACGGACTCGTAGCATCACTATCACGTCAAAGTTTGCTAGCTGGACGGGACGTATCCTTGTGGCCCTTGTTGCTAGTGACCTCGCCCGGGATCTCGTCAAGCTTCCAAAACGCCATTCAGCCGCGCTCACCAAATCCACGCGACAGAAACCAACCCACCTTGTCAAAGTCCGCCAGACACTGCTCAATCCGTCCCATCGCCGTCTCCAATTCCTGTTCCGTAATCACCAACGGAGGCGCAAACCGGATACTACATCCGCCATCAGCAATCCACAGATCAAACACGGACACACGACCCACATGTTGTCATGGGTCGGCTTGGCGAGCACCCCTCGACTCTTCAACAGTAAACAGAATTGCCACGCCGAACGGCCCTTTCGACTCGCCGTCTCGTCGATCACGACCGCGTTCAATAGTCCCCTTCCGCGGACCTCTTTGACCAAGGGTGACTGTGCCTTGAGCGCATTCATACGCTCACGGAAAATACGTCCGAGACGCTCCGCATTCGCAGCCAATCGTTCCTCTTGGATCACGTTCAGAGCCGTCATGGCAACAGCACATCCCAGAGGGTTCCTGATAAAGCGGTCTTAGTACAACCTCATCTCTGTTTTCCAGATCGGCGCGCACACGTACCCTCCGTACGTACTCCCATGCTGACCAGGTCCGATACAATCCATCACTGCGCGATCGGCAAGAACCGCAGACACAGGATAAACTATCGTGCCACAAAACGTGGGTCAGCGATTCTCGCAATCACCAAGGGAACAAAAACTCGACGAACCTCCGCCAGAGAGTGCCTTGCCCAATAAAACCATATCGGGTCGAATACCCTCATGCTCACAACAGAGCATTTTCCCAGTCCGCGCCAAGCCCTGTTGTCAGGCATCGACGATCAGCATCCGATGGCATTGTGGCAATCAGCGGACCGACCGTCTGGATCTCGTCACAAATAAGGAGAACGTTCCTCTCCGTGCACAACTTGCGTACTTCTCGAAGATACCCCTCTGGTGGAACGACGATGCTTCGAATGTTTCATCAGAGAGAGAGAAAAAACATCCTGCTTGTAGTGTACGTACCCAGCTTCACCTTGAATAGGTTCCACCAAGAACGCAGCAACGTCATTCCCATAGTAATCAAGCGCGCGCCTGAAGTCTTCAATATGACCATAACGGATCGTCTGAACAGTGCCATTCCGATCCTTGTACGTAGGACCGACGCCGGCGAGGTAAGGTCCGAATCCACCACGGCTCTCCGGATCAGTGCTCAAGCTGTGTCCGAAACACGTCCAAGAATAGAATGTCAGCTTGATAACGAAACGGAGATTCGTCGCCTACCTGATCACGCTGACAGTTCTTCCGTGGAAATTCCCTGCTGCGCTGAGAACGATCGCCTTGCCTGGCTCGACAGCTTTGGTAGGTGAGTCGTACGCCCATTTCCTAGCCAACTTGATCGCTGTCTCTACCGCTTCGGCACCGGTGTTCATGGGGAGAACCCGGTCATAGCCAAACGTCTCTTTCATTTGCCTCGCAAAACGTGGAAAGACGGAATTGTAGAATGCACGCGAGGACAGTGTGACTCTCTGGGCTTGCTCTACAAGAGTAGCAACTATCTTTGGGTGACAATGACCCTATAAGACGGCGTCCACATGAGCCAAGTCGATCCACCACAACACACATCCAAGCCAACACAGACCTGGTTCACGGCGCTAAAACCAACATCGCGTGAGTCAACAAAGCGACATCGAAGCAAAGATGAGAAGTGCCTACGAATAAGCAGAGAGCATGTCGATGTATTCGTTGCCTTCGGGATCCCATACTCTTAATCAAGTCGATCAGCGAAGCGATGCCATTGGGGCAAAAAGACTCACTTGACGCCTTTTGCGGAATCGAAGACGACAGGGAGTGGATGGTAACTGGGCAACAGTACGAGGGAATAACATGATTCGTCAGTCAGACGTCTCTCGGCAGTGTCCCGCCACAACGGTGATTGGCCCAAGGGGCCTTTTTCGTAATGCCCGCGTGCGAGGCACCGCGTTTGGGTCAGAGTTGACTTACTTGTGTGCGCTGTAGTCATATTCCATCTGCATGAGACCTGCGGAAGATATCTTCTCGCGTGGGGCGCTGCTTGTTCGGCTCTGCTTGCGGCCGTGAGGAGCGTTCGAATGGCCATTGGCCACGGCTGGTTTGTCGTCTCGGAACGTCGTTGCGGGTGACATGTTGGATATAATTGAAACTTGAGTAATTCGTTGGTCAGACGGTACAACTGCGACAGGCGTAGGTTGTGGTTCAGTACAGGGAAGAGCCGTCCCGTGGTAAAGAGAGAGGTCTCAACCAAGTTCCGCCCGTATCCGGTCACACCGGGCTTTATTATCAACGTGGGGCCAGCACCACAAATTAGTACGAGCAAATATATTACAGACAGAATCATCATCATAAGGTCACCGTAGATCAGACGGCCACTCCTTGCGTCTCCTCCATCTCCCAGCACCGTCAAAACGTGGATTAGTTGGATAGTCTAAGCCATCATCGAGATGGCGGCCCACAGGCACTAGAACAAACGGGAGGAGCGTATCAGATATCGGGTGCGCCATAGTTACACGAGGGAGAGACGCACGAATCCACCGCCATACGTTCTTCCCCATCACAGCCTCCCAGTTCGCCTTGCCACTTCCCAGCCACCACAAATTGCCTTCGATGCCAATTCTTCCCCACTCTTCATCCCACTGCCTCCGAGTTCGCCGTTTGGCGCTGTGATAAATGGAGTCAGATCAGTGGGGAAATCATATCACCCGGCAACGTGCAGCCGGTCACGTAGGATGACGTCCGAGAACTCTGGGAGATGTGAGAAGACGCACCAGAAGTGATACCACTTGTGCATTTGCGACAACAGCGCCTGCTCACGGTCTCGCATCGATCGGTGATTGAGTGACTCTACAGTCGTCTGATTCAGCAGGATAAGATGAAGCTGCGATGCGAGTATAAGAACACAGAATAACCCAAAAAAGCCAGCACTGGGAAGTATCTGATCAGTCACAGAAGCCGCTTTGTTGACGTTGGCAACGAACAGTGCTATCACGACTATTTGCTGGGGGTCAAGTTCGGGGCCCGGAGAGGTGCGTGGCTTAACGTTGAGGCCTAAAAGCGTCGCAAACGTCCAAAAACAGAACAGCGTCGCCCATTGAAGGAAATTGACGAAAAACTTGGGGGACGAACTTGAAAATGAAAACGAGACAAAGCAGCAGAGAGACACACTTTTTGGTTGAATGCACCGACACATTGCCCGATCCCTAAAAAGGACGATATATATACCAGCGTGCAAAATTCTCAGTGAAGATATACCCACAAGGACAGTGATGGTCATACTTCATGACGCACTTGGTGCCAGTTGAGAGACACGAACACGCAGACGACGGAAAAAAGAGACTTACTGTACCACATGATCTACAATGATGCGTCCTGGAGGGCTTGACGATCTGACATCTATTGCAATATCGGTATTCCGGAAGAAGCACGGGAGTTGTCGTTGGACGTCGCGTGAACACCGGCGGAGGTATGGGAGGACCCGACTGATATGGATTCGCGTGGGTGGGGAGTGTCGCGCTATATGGGATATGCAGGGACTCGGGGGCCCCAAACCCATCTGTAGCACGTGTCTCTTCCGGACCCCGGGTCGAAGATTGTGAGTGGGAACTTTGTTCCAGCTTGGCAACAGAGGAAGGCGCGGCGGAAGACTGGGATGTGAGTGTCTTGCTCTTGCCGGAGCCAAGTGACGATTGTGGATGATGCTTTCTGGCGGGCTCATGCGTGGGAGGATGAACGATGTTGGGGGTGGGAGACATGAGTTCATAAGATGTTCCGCGGACGTCAGTGGAGTTGAGGGTTGATGATCTGTCAATATAGTCATAGCCTGGTCTGGAGGTCGTCTGGGTATACTGGGGGCCGGAGAATGAGTGAAAGGAACGGCAAGCGGAATCTTATCCATAGGACCGACCTGGCGTGCGTGACCCGGAGATGTGATGACCACCTGCAGACATTCAACACATTAGGCTGGATTGGAAGGCCGGAGCGAGAAGACCGTACCACGACATAACACCACGACATCAAGAATAACAAGAATGCGAATACGACCAAGAAGGCAACTAGACATGTCTCACGTCAAGGCCACTCGGGAAGGCGACACACGTACCTCCGGTCGCCCGATTGCCTAGGGCGCTGCTACTCTTTACAATCATGTCCTTGCAAAACCTTGCAGCGTACACATATGATGCATAGCCGACGATGAGGACTGTGAGGCCGACGGCGAACTTGCGGGCTATCCATGGCTGCGGTTTGTTCGTGCGGGTAGTACGACGAGCGCGAACCTCGTCCACGACACCGCAACACTTGCGTTGGGCCTGAGACATGGCAGGACTGGCCAGGTCAGAGTAGTATGAGTTGATGAGTCGTGTGGTCCTCCCTGTGTGGGATTACATAATGTTACTCTCGAAGGCAGAGCGAGCAGAGACTGGATCTTTGTCAGGGACCTCCTAGCACGGAACGGGTATCTCAGTGGGCTTGACGAGCACGGCCCACGATGACATTAAGCCATCTGCAACCCACGCATCATTACATACGCCTCAGCATGCAGCCTCGTTGCGCCGACCCCCTCCTCATACGAAAATCCATTCAGGACGCACTCGCGGACACGTTCGGGCTCACCTTTGCGAGCACCTACATCGACGTCTTGTTCGTCGACGAGCGTGGTTCCGAGTCGGTCGTTCGCGTCAACCCAGAGTACGTCCAGGTTCTGCTTTGGAGTTGCACGGACTCAACATGACCATCAAAGAGACGCATCGAGAATTTTGGCCGCAATCGTTGGAGCATCCCGTGCTTCGATCAGGTGTTCCGCCGTGAAAGAATCTTCATTTCTCCCCTCGCTCGTGCACGACGATCTTGGGGCGCTGTGATAAGCAGTGCTCCTTCGACGATGGCGAATCAACCGAGTCGCAGGTCGCTCGCTAGACAGATTCTCGCATCGCATGCAATCTCACACACTATTCATTAAATCTGCCTGCAGTACAAAAGGACTACCTTGAAGAGGTGGACGAGGTATAGTTGAACGTGGCGAGGGGCAGTACGTACGAGGCTACGCAGCGGGGACCCTTTGCTTTGCCCATTCGACAAACTGATCTATGATAGTGGGCCAGGCGGCTGTCATGACGTAGCACAGTCAACTGCATGCCGCCAACGGAATATCGCATGGTATAAATTACCTTGGTCGTCATGTTTATTAAAGTCCCCGTCAAATGAACGAATAAAGTCTGGGAGCTGCATGGATCCTGTCAGCAAAGCGGTGCAAAAGGGGGTCGTCGTACGAACCATCTGCCAGGTATCTTTGCTCACAGCAACGTCGTCTCTTGCTCTCATATACTCCAACCACATCTCCGTGTGTTCCCTCGTCCATCCCTGGCCTTGGTCCATGTCGACGTCTTCCTCATCATCGGCAGGCATGTATCTCAACGCTTCCTTGCCCACGCCAAAGCGCAAAAGTGATTTCCAGTACTCGAGTGCAGTGTCCTTGACTACGGATGCACGAGGTCGGTGGACACCACATGGAGGAGAAAAAATGCACGTACCCAGACTACGCTGACCCTCTGACCGGGCAAAATTAAACGTGTAAGTGTATACCGTGCGGAAGTAGGACGGATCGGAGCCAAGCTTGGCTTCTAAACGTGTGAGTGCAGTCTTCATCCCGTCTATGGTGTCACACCTGTGCGCCATTCGTGTCAATGGCCCGAAAACACCGGGATGAACGGAAGCTGACCCAATGCTCTTCCAGCCGTCCGTCCACCCTTTCCTGGTCCACTCGCCTAATCGAGGTGATTGCAGTTCATATGCGAGCGATAAGAGTTTGGGCGTGTCGTCTGGTCCATCCATAGCCTCCTCGTCCTGTTTGAATCCCAGCTCGGTGAAGAACTGGACCGTGCCTTGAGTGGAGATAATGTCTCCATCCGGATCTATAGAGCGTGTTTCATCCAGGTTGCGGGGCCAGATGGTGATCAGACGACTGCTACCTTTGTATTTCTCGAAGAGAGTGATGAGCTTGCTCGTCGACGCTCCCGAGCCCGAGCGTCGACTCCCGCTGTCCTGGAAATAGGCATCGATGGCGGCGTCGAGTCGCTTGTACTTGTCGAGGTAACGCTTGGCTTCCTTTTGTCTATCGGAGGAGCACCGTGATCGCGGGATCATCCGAGTGATGATTCGTACTCACGATGTGCCGGTGATGCTGCAAAAGTCAGCATAGGCATCCTTTGTTGATCTTGACTAGAGCGAGTGAATACGAGAACAGCGCGTCGAGATGACTACTGACCATGTGTGTGTGTCCCGAGTGCAAGTCGCACTAGCTACCAGTCGTGCTATCGGGTGCGATAAGCGGATGGACCCGAGCCGCGGGGGTTGAAACCCCCAGGTCACGTGGTGTATCACGGGGCCTCGTCCCGTGCTTTTCATAGGGGCTGAATTCATCTGCCACCGTCAAGTTCCGTTGGCAGGGTCGTCCGCTCGTGGAGTCGTCCGACGCGATCATGACGGCCTTCCATTTTCATTTCCCAGCGCACGGCTGCGTCAGTCTCTCGCAGCCGATACATAATTTCATGGTTGCCGGTCATGGGGTCCCCCAATCTGGCATAATTGAATCCACCCGTCCTCGACGCTCACTCACTGCCCTGACCGAGTCGAGAGCAAAGGCAGGCACGTACTTGCAGCGTTCTCCTTCTTGTCCCGGCTTCACGATGCGACCCTTGTCAGGTTCACATTACTTGGCTGTGAGTTCCCCGTCGTTTCTTTTGCCATTTGGGGATGGTGGCTTCGCCCTATCTGTGGACACGCGCCCAAACACATGTCCTTGCTTTCAACGATGTAAATGAAAAAATGCCTTGTATTGATCGCCTAGCAATTTTACCGGCACACTCACCAGTGTGGCTTCCATTCTCTCGCAACCCCTTTCGGACTCATAATGATGCCATCTGGCATGATGAAACGACATGACATGTTGGGTGCAACCAGATATCTATTCGTGAGTGGCTTCTTGCGCCGTGGACTAGCGCGATCCCAGTTTGGGCCCCCGAGATAAGCTGATCACTGCCATTCCCTCTCCTGACGGGTTCCTACTTGCTCTACCCCATGTTGCTGACAGTTCCACGTCATTTCCCCCCTTCTTATCCTGTGTGCTTCGTGCGATCGCCAGTCAGATCTGGTTGATATGGGATGTAACGGAACCTGTCTCCCTCCGCGAGTCCAGACTGCGATCCTATCAAGCCCATCACCACATTCGGATCCGTCCTTTGTGGGACATTTTTCGTCGTATATTTAACACAATGAAGCTCGCCCAGGTAAAATTCCCCAATTCCCCCACCACCGCATCCGTGTTGAACGGGACACCATTGAAGCATATGCCACGCAACACTGACTGTGAGAAACATCCGACCACGCCTTTTTCTGATTTTCATTGTCCTTCCCCCCCCTTTTTTTTTCCATGGTTTGACGTGCACCCTCGCGCAAGAGGCGGCGCAAAGCAGGACGCTGGTGGGAACATGTGAACGAGTGCGCCACGAGAAATCAATCAATTTTAGTATTCGGACCCATTCATGAGTCGGTCCGAAGTGCGTCTGACAAGAGCTTGGCGCCTTTTCGCTGGAAGTAGCCCCAGACGACGTTCCTAGCACCCGTTCCACTCTTTCGTCATCGCATTCCGTCATTCAATGATTCAAATGGGAACAAAAACAGGTCTGATCGGTATCTGCGATCCATGTCCGTGTCGCTCACATATGCGATGCAGCGGAGGCTATCCAATAATTTTTTTTTTTGGGGGGGGGACATCCAACACATATAGGTTCGCTCACGACAACAGTGTGACAATCCGAGGGTTCAGGCTCGAGTTGCTGGGTTCGGATGAGACCCCTTTGTTAATAATATAATACTACCTGAAACTTTAATAATATGTGGGTTGTTGCCGCTCTTGGTCCCTCCTCCCTCCTCCCCGGCTGCGATAGGTGGATTGGGATTCGTGTGTGTATAGGTTGGCAAGCGCACGTTTGCGTGCATGTCAACAACGTGCGGCGCGTCCTCACGAACGGGTGAGCGCGTCACCCATTCGATCAGGCACATACTCTCCAAACTAGAGGTACCCGAACCGCGCTGTCATGCTTTGTGTGAGAGAAACAACGCAATCGGCGACGGGGTGAACGGTGGTGAACGGAAAAAAAACAAGCAGAGAACTACCGACGGAGAAGTACGAGCATTCGGACTTTGCCGGACTCGGATCTCAATTTTCTGGAATTTTTTTATTTTTATTTTTATTTTTTTCAGCGTATGGAGTAGCACACCAGGTGCCTGTTTTTCCGCGATGCCAGACGGAGTAGCATGTGGAACGCTGGTCGCGAATACCAGCGCGTTATCTTCACCTCGGTCATGAGGAAATTAATACTACACGTGGTCAGTGCCAAGTGGGGGTACGTTGGTGGGGTTTAAGTTACGCCAGAATGCTTCAAGACACAGAAGAATACAAGGTGTGGTTCTGATAGCACAGATATAATGACGAGGTCGGACTTAGTATATAACAGGTATCAATGCGAGCGACGATAGCAAGGCGAGTCTTACAAGTACTGTGAACACGGATCAATGTCCAGCGTGGGATGGGGTTGCCTGTCAAGTGGACTCACAGAGTCAACGGACAATGACGCGTCGAGTGTGCTTGCCTGCGCGCCGACGGTCAGCGTATGGTGTAGGTCGGCGCCAGGCCTCGTCCGTCTCATCTCGGTAGTCTTCCGGGGCCTGAAAGTCCCCTTTTGCCCCGGGATGTGGATCGTGAGGTGGTGTACGTACAGTCATACCACCCAGATGTGATGATGGCGTATGGAGATTGAGGGGGAGCTGAGGTGGCTGTCCATGGGGAGAACCAGGGAAGGCGGCAGGTGATTGTGTGGGTGCTGGAATTGGACGAGATTGACGGGGAGGCTTGGGATGAGGATAAGGCGCCTCGGGAGATGCTGTAGGGTGGACGGGGGACTGATGTGGCGGATGTGGATGGAGCTGTGGCCAGGTCCGGGGTGGGCCTCCGTGTGCAGAGCTATCTCTGCTTTTTGCGCTGTGATGTGGTGTGTCGTCGGCCGATGGGGGTGGCACGTCGACTTCGACACGGACACGGACGATTTCCTTGCCCGCTTGGGCGAAAAAGGCACGCTCCTGCCGTTGGAAGAAGCCGCTGGTTGGGCCGGGTCTCATCTCGGGGAAGTTGGCAGGGGGTGCGGGGGGGAAGAGGGCCATGAGCTCATGGCCTGTGGGAGGGGCAGGGTACTTTCGCGATGCAGGGTTGGCATCCTGTGTGAGGTTGACGTCTGAGAGCGATGAGTGGTGTGGCGGAGAAAGAAGATGGCGGGTCACCTCTTAGAGAGCTTGGGGAGAGGGGCCGCCTGGAGGGGATGCGTGGAGGGGGATGCGACTTTGGGGGAGGGCTGCGGTCTGCGGCGGTGGTGGAGGTCGAGGAGGAGGAGGGGGAGGGAGAGTTGTTGGAGACGGGGCGGAGATGGAAGGACATTTTTGGTGGGGGTGAGATGGGAAGGGGGGAGTGTATTATATAGTGGATTGAGCCGAAGACGTATGACGGAGACGGATCGACGATGCCAGGGCGGCGACCTGATTTAGAACTGGAGGTATCCCGCAGAGCCAGGAGGATGTTCATATGCACGGAGCGAGACATGGACAAGTCTCCGGACCGCGCTTGGGTCAGTTAATAACGAAACCAGGAGAACTGCGCTGCCACGAGGTCGCAACAAACAAGCGAGCCTGCCAGCGCGCGCAGTTCTCCCATTGACTCATCGAAACGCAGTATTCTCTGCACCAGATCAGGCGGGATCTCGCTCTCATTTCCATCTTGATTTACCGATAGCTGTAATGGAATGCGCGATTCATCATCCTGGCGTGTGCACTCCCTCTGATGCCGGTCATCGCCCGCATCAGCTTCGCAGGTTCTCCCCGCGTTCCTTTCGCTGTCGCCGGTAACTTTGTGCCCCAATCGGCCCTTGCTGTCTCTTCCACCGTCCTCCGAGCTTGCCTGCGCTCACTCGTGATCCTTCATTACTATTATTATGACTTGATCGGTTGGCTATGACAACCTCTCACACTCATTCCTGCCTGCCAGTCTGAATCCTATTCATCGGACTTATTCTCTTGCGCAGCCAAGTCGGCCCCAGCCCTCCCATTTCCATCGACGTGTCAGTGGGAGATCTCCCAGAAACCATCATGTGTCATTACCCTTCTTTACCGCCGCATCTGGCAGATCTCTGGCTGAATCTCGTCTTACCCTGGGACAGCTCCTGTCACCATGAGTCGACGCCAACCCCCTTTACGACCATGTCATCGTATTATTCATTTTATCACCACGCTTTTCATCTTATCCTGTGAACTAGTCCCTATCAGCGTTGCTGGGAATACTTGGCGGAAATTCCGTTCCTCCATCCTCTCGGCCGCTCTGTTTGCTTCTGTCCTTCACCTCCGCTTTTCAGATGCCTTTGCTCCAATATGGCATCCTTTGACAGTATATCATGTCGGACACGACACGCTTCCCGATTATCATGCATTCTCAAGCCCGTCCCGTAGATCTGGCGTCATCGCGAAATGAATGTCCCTTGGAACACGCTCATCAGGTCCTGGGTGCATTTCCATCATATGGAGCCTATCTGCTGCTTCGTGCCTAAGCCGATATCTCAGTCCGTCCAATGCCCCCGACGCAGCCTCTAGAACCGACCCACCAACGAGATCCCCTTCATGATGCTTACTAGTACACCGAGTCATCCCTGGTCGGGTCGACCCCAGCCGCTCTCGATACGCTCCAAGGTCTAAGATAGCAACACAGTTCCTCACAGCCCGCGGAGAGAAGTCCCCCGGCCCTAGGACGACAGGCTGGGATCAGAGTACTAGCGCCACAGGAATGATGGTATGTTGGCCACGTATGGGAATCGATGACATAATCGCCTGTACACTCGTGGTATCGATTTCACGTCGTGGACGAGGTCCTTTTTTTACAGCGACAACCCCCCTTGTTAGAGCCATTAAGCGCCGATTACACGATACCTACTCCCCATCATGGTCGAAAAGACGCTGAGCTCCACCACGCTCAATATGCGATTCATGCAGAATGCCCGGCGAGCACAACAGCTTCCCCAGGCCGAACCCGAGCAAGCACATGTAAAGGACGACGCAGAGTGGGAGGTATCCCCCGAAATCAGAGAGGCATGGGGCCACAGTGCTTATCGCGGCGAGAAGGCGTGAGTTTCTATCTGCGCTTTGTGAGCTCTGCCAATGTACATTTACGACCCCGTGTTTTGGACTTTGGTATTAGTGTTTCTTACGAAACGTCCTACCTTCCATTTCTCTTCCCTTCCCTTCATGATACGCATGCTGCGGATGGTCCGTCATCTTTATCTCCTTCAAACACATTGCGTCCACGAGGTCGGCGAGCCTTTGACAAACGCGGCGAAGAAATTACCAAGGAGGTCCGCGGTTCGTCCTTACATCACAGGATCAACGAACTAACCATCGTGGCCTCATTGCCAGGCCTCGAGTCCAACAATAGACTCCGCTCCCCCAAAGAACATAGGTCAAGAGGCAACCGAACAGACTAAAAAGAGCCGACCACACTCGATATTCTCCACTGGTATCGCTTCTCTCACAGCGAGGCAGTCCAAAAAATACAATAAAGATCCTTCCAAGACCGCGAAAAATATCATTTTTGACATGACAGGCGTCGGAACTGACTTGAGACAATCATCCTCGATGCAAGGAACCGCATTCCTGCGACCATCTGGTGTCGACGGGCCGGCAGACCCGGCCAAGACTTCTAATCCTACGAAGACGGCACCCCAGCCGTCAACCGGGGCTACGAATTCTCCCATACCAAAGGTAAAAAGGTCACGCACGGCAGGAGAAGCAGATAAACCAAAGAAGAAGACGAAACTGACGCTAATTGAGTAATCAGACGAACTCCCCGGACAGCGTAGGTACGTTCTTCGGTTGCCGAGGCGTAGCTGCATATTTATCATATCGATCTGCGAAGATACGAACGGATCGCATCTCGCATCGAGGATCGACCGTCGTTTGCTGCTGCCCTTGCGTCTCCTACGTGTTTTTCCCTCGGTGGTTCCATTACAGCATGCTTTCACTCGAATCGGATCCCCCTGCGCACTCGCGGCATTCTGCTATGTCATTAGATGATATGATGAAGGCGCTTATGAAACTTTATCGGCATGTCCTTGATGGCATTGATCCCCCGGCGTGCCACATTTTTCGTCCCCCTCTCCAATGTGAAAAAGAAGACCTGTGCCTTTTGATAGCCGTACGCACATTTTTCTCAATAGAAGGTTCCCCATATCGTGGAACGCTCGCCACGTCATATGCTTTCTGAGCATGAACTAGGCGGCCGCACTGCGGACATGCAGCATGCTTCTCCTCCACGCGTCGCACACTTTCCGTCCCACCCGGTGGTCTGGTCGTCAGTTCGTCCTCGTCGCTTGTACGGACCATCCGGTGAGTATGCACTATGCATAATAGCATGTACTTGGCGCATGTCATGTTCCAATATTATCACTGCACCGGCGGCCGTCTTTGTCGGGCGTCCCGGATGTCTCAGCGCGGAGTCGTACCTGTTTCCCCTCGATGGGTATATTTGCTTTTCGGTGACTATTGCTTGACCGCGTACTGAATGAAATGACCAAGGAACTTATTGGATCATAAATACACTCACACGGCCACCGTCGACATCATTATTTCCAAGAGCGGTGTCCAATGTCCACTAATCAGGAGTGGGCGTTACGGCGTGGCAGGTCTACCTACCAAATGGGTGTGCACCTGGTTCTCTCTTCTTTTCGCGAGGCCAGGGGTAAATGCTCATTATTTGCGAGCGTGTAGCTATGTCGCGTGTCTACTACGTAGCACTGCCAGTGTGGGGTGCTCCGTGAACGACAGCGTACGTGTAACGTCCACGGGCGATGATATCATGATCGCACCAGGTCGATGCATATCAAATACTGCTCATGCCAATATGCTGTGTCGTTTTCTTTTGTTAACCGAACCATGTCCGGGGACGACGTTGTGGATCTCGTTCGACACGTCTCTCCCGGACAAATCGCACACTGCCATCCCAACGGTGACGCGGATGCGGCGTCACATGTGACTCAGCGTGTTGACGCATGACGATTCAGAATCAGAACCAGCTAGAATTTGATAGTCTCTGATCTGAAAGCAAGCGGCGTCCCGCAGAGCTGCGCGCGGAGCTCGCTCCACGTTGGACGTCTCATGGTCCAACGTCTGGCGTCTGGCCGTCTCGTCTCGTCTAGCCCGTCCGTGTCCTACGCCATCGCACGCTTGTCTTGTCGGACAGATCTCATCTCCGAGACAATGCGGGCGTTTGCGGTATGATGGACTGCGGCACGGCTAAGGTATGTACGACCAACGTGCCACATCGCGTTTCGACCGAGACCCCGTTCATTTGAATCGAGCGTACAGTAAACGCCATCTTCTCTGCCAGGACGTGTGTGACGCGTTCAGGGGGGGGGGCGGTTGTTTCAATTGCACATATACGCAACACGCACACACACATACACACATCATGTTTCCGGTCAGCAAGGATCCCCGCGGGCCGTGGTATAGACGGGCACTTGAAAAAGTTCGAGCTCGGATCATGATCTGGCTATCCAGGGGTAAAAAGGCAGTTCTGGCGTGAGCTTGCATGCTTGACGTCACCCCCCTCTCTGAATCGAATCGAAAGACGTGAGGTCTGAGCTGACAATGCAATGCTTATGTGTGTCACTTGCATCTCGTGATAGGACCTCTCAGCGCCGCTTCTTGGAGCTAGTCCCAACCAGGATGATATGGCCAGGGTCGTATTGGGTCGACAGGGGGTTGTCAAACAAGGGGCGCCACCAAATAACCTAGGTGGGCTTTGTTTATGGCAGCTCACGTACATGCTCGGTTCTATGCCAAGGAAGCGATAAGGGCGTCGACGTTTCCTTGAGAGAGTGTGTGTGAGATAAGCACACCAATGACGAACGTATACCGTGATCCCACTCTCACGTCTCAGACCACATGTCAGCAGGTATGAGCACATCGAATTGAAGTATCTCTCGAGGATAGAGCAAATAGCGTGAATGGCATAAATAGCGCGTTCGTGTAATGAAGTTCATAAAGATAATCAGCGTTCGATCATATCTGGTCGTGATCGTATGAATCCAAAGACGCTTGAGAAAAAAAAAAGAGGGGGTGAGGGCGGAGGAGAAAAAAGTATCCTGATTCAGATGCTGTTTCCCTCGATATCTTTTCCCTTTCATGCGGCACCGCGCGTTGACATCGGGAATGTGACGTCGGGAATTGAGATGTGAACAGGGGCGATGCTTGTCACCAGGTCTCATTATCTATCCCTGGGCCACTCGCGGTGTAGTACTGGCGGTCATGTGGCGAGCCGGCGGCACTTCTACTGGCGTTGGGTCCCCAGAAGAGCTCGCCACGCTCGTTCACACGCGTACCCGTACCGCCACTCGAGAACGAGAAGTACGCCGTACTGAGCGAACCGTCCGTGCTCAAGGGCATGCCCAACGAAGAAGTACCGCTCGACCCGTGTTCCGCGAACCGCACCGAGGAGAACTGGGACAAGGGCGTCTTGGAACGCGTAGAATACGGTGCCACAGAACCCGTCGTCGAGAGCGTGCTCGTAGCTTCCTTCGATCCGAGGGACTCGATGGTCGCCATGCGGCGCACGAAGCCACCCATCATAGCAACATATTCCTCTTCCTCGCCGCTGCTTTCCTCCTCCTCCTCCCCGGAGAATGAAGACCGCGGTTCGGAGCATACCTCAGGAAGCACCGGTCCGCCTGGAATGGCCCGTCGGTATCCCTGTGAGAACCCACGCTCCTCCACGTCCTCACATGACGGTGCCTCGGCATATGTCCCTGGTCTCTGAGGATTGTACGTATCCAGATAAGGGTATGTGGGTTCAGAGGCGCCATAACCATAAGAGTACGCAAGAATGTCGTCGTCCTTGCCCATTTCTGTACTGGATTCGCCTTCGGTGGATGAGAATGACTGCGGACCAACGCTAGTCTGCGAAGCATGGCAAACATGCGTGTTCTCCCATTCCGCGGTTGTTTTCCTAACATCGGGCTGAGCACTGGTGCCACGATGACCAGGCTTGCAAGATCGGATCTGAGATGGATCACGTGCGAGTATGGATCCGTTGGCCCTCTCAGAATGTGAAGAGTTATCAGACAACATTATATCCGAAGTCAGCTGAGTGATTGAGATACGACTCGCTCGCCGGAGCATGTGAGAAGCTGATAAGGGTGGTGTGACATCATGAGTAAGTTGTATCTGAGACGGGGTTTCAGAACCGAATGGTGTTGATGATGCTCCGTGGTTGGTCACATGCGTTGACGTTCTGCGAGATGTGGGTGATGAGATCCTCGGAGGTGAGATGTCCTTGGGGGGAGGGATGGAGTGAGAACGCGAATGACCGGTACAGGAAGTCGAGGGTGCAAGAGTGCTGATAGAGTTGGACTTGGGTAACGTGGTATTAGACTGATTGAGGGTGTGGCTAGAATCTTCAGATCGCATGAGCCTAAACGTTGATTTTGAAAGATGAAGTGGAGATGAACGGAAAACAGGCGAGATGTCTTCGGGATCAGATGGAAGGTATGGAGAATACTTGGGACTATTCCCATCAAAGTTAGGGTGTCGTGTCTGGTGATATAAACGTAGGGTGTAGATGAATGAGAACTGAAATGCAAAAAAAAAAAATTCAGACAATTCTCCATGTACTTGTCTGCGACAGACTCACAGCGAGCGTCGCGATCACGACAAGTCGCAGTATTGCAGCAGACATCCACGCGGCGAATGGTGCTGCGCGACATGGAGAAGTTATGGTATATGTAGTTGATGTATACCACGCAATATCGATGTCCCAGTTGCAGAGGAGATTCGGATGCCACACCAAGACGAGAACGATGTTCACCACAGCACCCGCAAACAGAAGTAGCAGATAACTTGCTCGAAGGAGCGACCTCGTGTACCACCAAATATGAGGACGACTTGTCCGGGGAAACAGTGGTATCAAAATGGCGGTGGAAACAAGAGCGACTGCAAGTGCAGATATGATGCCGAGGACGAGGGCACATATACGTTCGGTATCGCCCAAACCATCTGCGGATGCGAGGAAATAACGAACAGTAGTATACGTTCCCCAGATACCTAAGATCATGGGATGTGAAGGATAGCACCCTAAGAGAAGAAAAAGGCAAACAGCATACCGAAGAGAAGTTCAAATGTGATGTTGATAGCGTGCAAGCGACGAAGTTTCATTTTGATTTGATGATCTTCTAAACTTTTACATTCCGCAACAGTGATTGGATCACCTAAAAGGTTGAGGCCGAGATCCCAACCCGACGTCGGTCCATCGGGGTGAGTTGGTTGTCGTTGTATTAGATCCTGGTAAGCCACAGATCCAAACAATTGGCAGGTCGGACTCCCATCTCTCTCGGGCGCGGGATGAAGAAAAGGTGCAGAACGCAAGGGAAGGTCAGAGTCTTTCTCGTGGGTGAAAATGGCGTGGTGTAGACTGAGAGCGTCCATAGCGTAAAAGTGAGCGTGGTGACTAGGCAGCCTAACGTAGATACGTGAAAGACCGTGAGTATACAAAATAGTGGAGGTGGATGGACACCAAGAGAAAGAAACGAACACTTTTTCACTGTGGCATACCATGCGATTTGTCTTACCTATACGGTTGTGTTCGCGTCGTACTGCACTAAAGATCCATCACGTATGGAATGAAAGATCCCTTGTCAGTGTCCAGTGGCACAACCAATAGTCTTGGGACTGACCTGGGTGTGAATGGTGAAGACGCTTGGCACGATGCTCGACATGGCTTTGTTGACCCTTTTTGATTTTACAACCGACAAGGTTCTGGTTCTGGTAACTCAGCGCCTCTATATCTTTGCGCTCAGTTTCACCGACGGACCAATCACAGCGCAGATACGATGATTCACATCACGTAACTAGAATCGGCTAGATATTATGAAAGCGTGTCAGATGCCGGGTAACAGCGAATTTGATGAAACACTGTCAAAATCTCTTTTCGTCACTCATGTCAATGAAACGGCAGTCACTATAGCGTCAAACTCTTCTCTGCCAAGGTTGAACAAGTTGCTTGCGGGTGAGACGTCGTCAAAGATGGTACGTAGCCTGTGCTTCTGCATATCAGAGAATCTACCGCCGCACAATACTGAGTACGTGTGAAGCAGTCTAGATAAATTAAATAGTTACACTATCGAGTAACGGTCAGCGAAGGTAAACACTTACCTCACAACGTTCTCTTGGAACTCGACGTCACTTTCATTCTCACCGTCTGCACCAAAAGGAACGGGCTCCACTAGCGCCGAGATGAGTGCGTCCAACAGCGAAGAGCTGTCTGATTCACTACTACTTTGTAGTGCTTCCATGGCTATGGACGAGGTCGACACAGATGCAGGATCCGAGAGCATGGATGCGTGGGAATTGGGATGAACTGGGGACGAAGGAGTGTGTATCTCAGGGGTCGCGGCATCCCTAGATGTCGGAATAAGTAAAGTATTGATGAGAAAAGCTGTTTTGCGCCGTAATGTAATGTATGAATCTGTCACAGGATGCGATGAAACAGCTTAGTAAGGCAGTTTGACACAAACTGACCCTCGAGGGAGTTGCGTAGGGCATTCCAACCTTGGAGCTCAGTGAAAGTTTCAACTGCAGGAGCGCTGTGCTTTAACAGACTAGAGAGTGCATACATAGCTTTGGATCTAGTGCCTGCCGAGTTGGACGAGGGTGATAGGCATGCAAGAAGGGCAGGAATGGGATCCAAGGACAAATACTGTCCCGTGGGTGTCAGTTTCGGTGGTACATCGGTGCAGGGGGCTTACGGATGATTGGGCAGTTGGGTTGTTCTGCACTGCCGTTCCCAGCACCCATAACGTTTGTAACCTGAGACCGTCTGTGGTGGAGGGAAGACCAATGAGACCATGTAAAGGTTCCCACATCTTCAACTTTTGAAGATCTACGAACAATAAATACCGGGTGCAATTTGACGGAAACTCGCGCACCATTTGCATTGTCGATATTCTCCACGAGCTGTCGGGCAGCTGATCAGGTTCGGAAGGTCTTTATATCGCAAGCACCATGACATACCATCTCTAAGTTGTCCATTGCAGTTATTCGTTGGTCTTCGTCTTTGGAAACATCGAGGGCAACATCGAGGGCCTCTTTCATCAGCTGCGCATCTGGTTTTCCGAGGATGTGATCGATGATTGCGGGGTCGAGATCCTTTCTCTCGGGAACGGCTGCGCGGTCCCCTGTGGAGGAGTTTTCGATGGCCCATCGCAAAAGAGACTCCATGGCGGTCGTGTTCGTACGTTCAGTGGTGAGCTGCAATTTTATGCAATCTCGTAGTATTCGACATGATACGAGAAGGATCTACCCTTATCTAGCCGAGCTCGGCTTCTCGGCATATTTGCGGAGTTTGACTGGGCTTGAATCGTCAGTACACATCTATTTTCTTGGTGTTTTTTTTTTGCTTCCAGTGTGTCGAGGTTTTGGGTGAGTCTTTCGTTTCTGTTTTGTATGTAGTGATGATTTTCCATATTCCATACGTTTTACCACATTCCGAATGCACTGTGTGGACAAAACCTTGATTTCAGCCTTGTCTGACCTTTTGTGCAGTCCTTCAGCGTCAGGCCTGGATGGTGCTAACTGTTGGCTTCCAGGCGCGACCTACGGACAACGTTGGACCTGTTCATTCGTAAGAGGTGTGTAATCTATCAATTGTTATCATTCCGTTCCGATGAGTTCTATTCGATGGGCGGACCGATCGTGCTCTTGCCGTCATGTCCAATATGATGGTCAGAGAGTCCTTGTGGAAATGCATCGAAATCTGATTATCTTCGATCGTCGTTGTCGTGCAGCCACTCATCGCCATATCACAGGTTCCTTGTGACAGCCATGCGATGTACATGTCATTACCGTGTGCAATGCAAGGTGTTTTGCATAATAGGGTGATTCGTTTGCGCGTTTTCTGCCTCGCGTGTGTACGGCAAGACATTCATTGGCTGTAGAGGGGAGCGCTGGAGTCGCGCGTTGGATCTTCGAACGCGATGCAGATACAGCCTCTGACCTCGAGTGCGTATATAGCTTTGTACCATTGTCGTGGCACGTAGCCAGTGTTCCCCTGTCATCTTGCAACTGTAAAAAAATGCATCGCAGAGTCGCGCAAACCACCACGGTCGTCGCTCATTCAGCGGAGCGGTGGACGAGATTGCACGACCCCGCCAGGGTTGTCGTGGAAAACACAAACTATTATGGCAGTGAAGACATCTATATACCTCCACAGGAGAGCTCCGACCTCGGTGGCTACGACCTCACTACCCACGACGACAACGAGCAACACCACTGGCGACGTCTGGATTCGCGCGGCGAGAGCATCCTCAGTGGTTTGGACGGTCCAGACGAAGCGGAACAGGACAGGTTCAGGGGGAGTCCAGAAAGCATGCGCCGAGGCAGTTCTCTGAACAGGGTCGCAGAGGAGGACGCAAACCCTCTTGCACCTACAGAACCCATTGATGAGCAGCTCGAACCGGAAGACATTGAAGAGGCTATTGAATGGGAGCTGGCAGAATATGGGTTGTACGGAGGTGAGTCTTGACCACATCAGTGTCTTAGACTTTCATTGACACCGTCATTTGTTTTCTAGGATCATACAAGCGTCTCTTGACACTGTATGCCTTTGTGCCATTGTCAGCGTTGATCACCTTTGCAGGCCTTGCAATATTGCCAGCTCTCTTATGGCCCCATTCAAATTCTCCGTCTCCCTATCCCCCACTCTTCCCTTCGCCCCTTCCAGAGATTCTCCTATCGTCGGCTATGTTTGCCCTAGCCCACCAACTGCGCGTTCCTCTTTACACCCTGTCTTCGCTTCTACTACGCCCCGACATCGCCTCGCTTCTCACCTCCTTCTTACACGTGTTGCTCGTCAACCTCTTGCGCCTCGCGTCCCTTGCACTGTTGCGTGTCCGTCACAGTATGGGTAGTCTCAAACCAACGTGGCAGGACCCATCCTTTTGCACCGTATGGTGGCTTTCCTTTAACATCGCAGAAGTGTTGGTGTCCCTCTCACAAGGCTATCAACAAATCGAGCTTTATCGTGATGTTATGGTACCCCCCGGTAGGGAACGGGAGTTTTTGGAGCGGCTAAAGGATGGCACCGCTCTCGCCACTCCCTCACAGACGAATGGAGATCCTACCGGATGGCGAGGATCTACTGAGCAACTACCAGAGGATTCTCATGATGATCTTCGACAACTCGAAGACCAGACCGGAGAGGGCTCACCCAGAAACGTGAATGTGCTTGACCATCGCATCCAACACAATTACGACAAGCTACTCACTATAAAAGCAAGAGAAGAACTCGAAGAGGTATACGGGGTTGCCCCCATCGTACGTCTCGTTCCACCCTTGTGCCTACCGTACTTGACGTGCGTTGACAGAAAATTCCCATCTTCGTATCGTGTTTGCAGCGTTTCGATTCCATCCTCCTCTCCATTGGCCTCACGCTTTTGCTGTCGTCTGCTTATCTCCGCTCGCCGCTTTCTGTCCCAGTGGCAGATAGCAGGATCATTCCATACCCCATCATCTCTCATAAACCGTTCATGGTCACATTTCCGATCGTGCTGCTTATCCATACGTCACTTTCATCTCTGTATACGCCCATGATTCTTCCTCGTATCGGAATCCATACTGCCGCGTACGTGAGTGTTCTTGTCAGCCTGATGTGTTTCTTTGCAGGTCTAGCGGTGTGGGGGGCTTTGTCATAGCCCCGTAGAGGCGTCTCTAGCATGGATCCACGGGAGTCTTCATTGATTGGATTGGTTATCTATAGACTGTCTTTCTTGCGGACTCTTGAGTTTACATGTAAAAAAACCGTCACTTATGAACGCTGACTTGTCTGCTCTATGCACGGAATTTATGAAGGCCCATCATGTCAACTACCTGAGCATCTAGTACATATCAAGTCCCTGCTAAACGTACAAGCTTCTGCAGTCCGTAAAGAATTCCAAGACCATAAGCTACTAGCTTATGCGTAATCTTCGACATCTTCGCTGAACAACCCTCCAGCCCAACGCGCAAGGGCACACCCCGTTGCACCGAACAAGAATGACCAGTCAAACAAACCTCCAAAGAGCGAGTACTGAGGGAGAGATGAGAACAAGTTGACCTCACCGTCGTTCCCCGCGTCCACGCTCGAGGACTGAGTCGGAGGGAACATCGTCCGCAGCTGGACGAGTGTACTGAGCAGATAGATTCCCTGAAAAAAAAAAAGCCGACTCCATCAGCGCGTTTTCTCCGAACGGGACGTGAGAAGCAAACCATGAGCTGTGCTAATAGAAGCAACATCAAAGAGGCGGAGATGTTGCGAGAAGTAATTCGGAACACCTGACGGAGTACAGGAAGAGACATTGAATGCGCTTTTGAGGGGGTTCTCGGAACGGACCAAACCAACTTACTCTCGCGACACCTCGGAGGACTAAATGCACGCTGCTGAGGATAATGGCCCCCACGAGGACTAGACTGATCTGCCTCGATATTGATGGGACATCTATGCTTGTTTCCCCAGTTGCAGCCGGAAGCAGGGAAACCAAGTGGGCGAAAATGTGTGCGATGATATCTGATGTTTTGTCGTCCGTGGATAACGGTGGATATATCAAATTCATCAGGGACTGGCAGGGAAGGGCGTATCAGTGAAAACGGCGGGACCAGTAACGTCATGCGAGCACTTGCACTGAATACCCTGCACACGCAGTATACCGCCCATACCCTGCTGAGAATCTTGCCGCGGAGGGAGAGAGCGAATTCGTTATTTTCGCGATTGCGTTTCAGCGTTGCCACCCTGGCTGTCATTTGTGACTCGAGCGCTTGCAAGCCAATGACTTCTTGTTGCAAGGAACCCTGATCTACAGAAGAGCCGGGCTTGAATATGTATCATCCGCGTAGTACTCCGAAACGCTTACGGGTATCACGCTTAAGAGTCGCCCGCGATAGCCAGGACCCGTCGGACGGAGGCTGTCACGGAGACTCAGCCACACCCTACGATCAAGAGAGAAGCTCACACCTTTGAAGCCCCGTATGTATCGAGATCGCGAGTACGCTCACGTAAGTCAGACTGAACCCGCTCGAGAGCGTTCTCTGCCGAAGCAATAGAAGCAGCGGAGTGGACAGCCCTGTAACCATATCGAAACATGGAGCTGCGAGGTTTCACCGGTCACAATAATCGACGACTTACGCGTTGCGCGCAAATATACCCCATGCCCCGTTCACGGCGCCCAGCCCTGACAGAAATCCGAGGTCGAGAGTTCCGAGGACGACTAGCCGAGCAGTTGTCGATGTGAGGAGATTGTACGACGTCAAATCCGCGGGAAGTGGGACGAATGACAGGACAAAAATGAAGAACGCGACGGGGAGTAAAAGGGCGACAGATTTTATGTTGAGAAGGCTGGGAGATTCTGTAGGGACCGATGAGATGCCATGGGCTAGGGTACGTGATGACAGTGACGGACCTGAACGGTATGCGACGACCATGCAAAGAGAAGCCGGGATGAGAACAATGATAGTTGATAATAGGAGGAGGAGAGACGCCCGCCACGTGTATAATCGGATGCTGTGTGCAATGGCATCGATCAGGACCGTGACAGGCTCTTGTGAGCACTCACGATGGGTCGAGAATGTTGAACCCTTGACAGAGTAGCATAGCGAACAACATGCAACACTCTGTGAAGCAGATCGAAAAGGATGATTGCGAAAGCTCGGAATGCCATGATTTCGTTGCGCTTGGTTTTGGCATTGTCGCTGACGGGGGAAGAGCGGCGCCTTGCGTGGCAGAGGCGAGGACTCGGAGTTCATTGTAAAGCCCTCTTTGCAAGAATATGCGACAGCTTAAAAAGACGCAGATACTGGTTCAACGTTGGTCAGTAGTCGAGAAGCGAAAGTCAGGTGCGAACCTCGCCCCGAGGAGCAGCAGCTCTGCTAGAAACATGGTGGACCACGAGAGAGACATCTAACCCTAACCTCGTCGTAGGGTTTCAAACAACACTGCCCCGTGTTACGTGTTACCCAGGGTTGTTACAGCCACTCGCTGCGCTCGTCCACGACGACGGCGAACGACGACATGAACGAACCAAGTCACAAGGCAGAGCCAACGACAAAACTCGACAACGAACAAGCGACCGGGACCAGCATCTCACATTCCCAGCCAACTCCACCGTTGGTACGAACCTCATTCTCATTCTATCCGTCATTTCCTCGTATTTACCGTGTCCAGCAGGAAATCATATCCGCTGCACAGAGAGGCGATCTTGAAACCATCCGACAACTGGTCGAGTCAGGCCATGCGACCGTGAATGACAGAGACGACCAGAATGTGTGAGTTGTGCTTCCCGAACGTCCCCTTCTTGACCTCATGCTGACTTTGTCGCACAGCACTCCACTCCACTGGGCCGCGATCAATGCCCAGCTCGCCGCTTGTCGACATCTGATAGAACAAGGCGCCGACGTCGACGCCATTGGTGGTGACCTTCAAGCGACCCCGCTCCAATGGGCCGCACGGAATGGATACCTCTACATCGTACATTTACTCATATCTAACAATGCCGACCCGACCATTGCAGACTCCCAGGGATACAACGCCTTGCATCTGGTCACGCACTCCTCGTCTGTGATGCCACTTCTCTACCTGCTTCATCAACCCGTCAGCGTGGACTCTCGCGACCTCCAAGGGCACACATCGCTCATGTGGGCAGCATACCAGGGAGATGCGCTTTCCGTCGACTTGTTGTTGAAGCATGGCGCAAATCCTAATCTCAAGGATGATGTCGGGCTTACTCCCCTCCACTGGGCTGTGGTGAGAGGAAACAGGGTCATTCTCCGTCGCCTGGTCGAGATGGGCGCAGATATCCATGCAAAAGACGCAGATGGACGAACTCCAAGAGATATGGCTATCGAACTTAAAAGCTTGGGCGCGTGGAAGCGTGCCATGGAGGAAGGCGGCATGTCCGAATTCGGCGTCAAGAAAAAACCCCCGCTGAACGAAGTAGGTGTTCCCTGTATGACACTGTATCTTTGTTGATATACTTGGTAGAGGAACACTAAAATCGCCATCTTTTTGTTACCATCCATCTTCTTGTATCTTATCTTTACCACGCTCAGTATTCTTTCGTGGTATGTCGGAGTAGTATTCTCAATGGCTGAGTTTTTCGCTATGCACCACGTGAGTCGTACCTCCGTGGGATCGACTTCAGCTCATTTATAATGAACCAAGATCGTTACACGCGTGCTTCTAAGCAAGGACAGCTATACGGGAACCGTCAACCAAAGTCCATACTTTGCGGGTATGATCGCGGGGTCGATGCTATGGGTTGCGTATGGCTGGGTCACTAGACTTGTCAAAGGTAGCGTGTGGTCACCATCTGAGCCCTGATCCGGTCGTTCTCATTGTCTTTGGCAGAAATGCCTGAGCACTCGTACATCCATTTAACTTTCGCAGTGGCCTTTGGTCTCTGCGCATACAACTTTTTCAGAGCAATCACTCTTGATCCCGGTGTATGTCCTCGGCCGGCGAACGACGGAGAGCTGAAAGCAGTATGTGCTGTTATTTTCAGTATCGTGCTGATACAAAAATGGCGTAGATAATAGAAGACTTGGCCTCAGAGGGACGACTCAATGGTCAGACATTCTGCATCCAGTGCATGGTGAGTATCGTCTTGTGTTATGTCACCTATGCTACAAGCCATGTTCAGGCAAGGAAACCTCTCCGGTCGAAACATTGTCGCATGTGCGACAAGTGTGTCTCGAGGAGTGACCAGTAAGGTATCTATTACTCTTTTTTGGTCCTTTCTAACATCTCGACATTAGTCACTGCCCATGGGTTTGGAATTGCGGTTCGATCTCTTGTTAACCAGAGCACACAATTACTGACTGTTCTCTAATAGTTGGTGCAAATAATCACCGTCAATTCTTGCTGTTTGTGACAGCTCTGGTCATCGGCATCTCATTTTTTGACTACCTCAGTTACGAATGTGAGCTGCAAATACAACTTGCTACCTCCCCCAGTTGACAATCAGCGCAGTCTTCACCACCGTTTCTTCGCGTGAAACGATTCCCAGCGACTGTTCAGCCTTATGCGCCATAGCATCCAAGGACGCATTCCTCTTTGTCATCGTGATATGGTCTACTCTCCAACTCACCTGGACATCTGTACTCCTTGTGACGCAGTACTGGCAAGTTGCCCGTCAACTCACCACGTTCGAGGTCTCCAACCTCGGACGGTACGGTTTCATGGGCGGCCGTGGGGTGCTTGCGGCAGGGGGCGGTGGAGCGGGTGTTCAAATGGGACATCGTCACCAACACCAACAACCACACCAACACCAGCATCCACATGCGTCAGGCTCTGAGCGGAGCGACGAGGACAGCGAAGCGGAAGGCGGGGTACATAAACATAATCACCGCCACGGTGGTATCTTCGCCATGGCGACCGCGCCGGGGACATGCGGTGGTTTTATGCTCAACCTGCTCGGACTCGACAGGTTTACGCGGGGGAGAGCCGCGCACGGGCTTGCGCTTGCGTCGTCGAGTCCGCGCTCCAGGAATCCGTTCGATTTTGGCGCCGTGAGGAATTGCAAGGATTTCTGGACGATGGGGAAGGAAGTTGGCGTTGAATATGGGCATGTGTACGATGTTCCGCTGGAAGGGTTCGAAGAGGCCAAGAAGAGGAGAGAAATGGACAGAGGAGAAGTGGAGCATGAGCACGATCCAAGTGTGGGGAGGAGCAAGGGCCTTTTGGCAACACTTGGGTTGAGGATGGGAGGCTCGAGTCGGAGGGGGTATGAACCGCTCAGTCAAGTATAGCGTGTCTTGCGCTGACCCTCCCCCCGAGTTCATTATCCTCTTGCATTTTGTTCTGTTTTAATCATGACGATCTGCACGTTTTCAAGAGTGTCTCACTATAGTTCTCCTGTTCGGACTGTTACCTCTAATATTGATACCAGACGGTCCAAAGACCGTGATTACACTCGAGCACGTTTAGTTTCGTTGGAATGACCCCTAGGGTTTTCCCATCCATCTGCATTCCGCCAGGCCGTGCAACAGCCTGAGAACTTCTCCGATCACAATGCTCATTCGTACCATACAACAGAGGCGGTCGAGTCCTGTCACAGTTGCGCTTGGTCAGGCATGCACTCGGGGAGCAACTATTATTCCTCGTTCACTCTGAACTACCCGGTTTATCAACCAAAAGCATCGAGTTGAATCTGCCGGTCGCACTGCCCGACGGTCACCCCAAGGCCGGGGGTAGCATGCGATCCGGGATGCAATACTCGCAAGCTGCGTACCTCTCTGCCTGCCACATCACTATGACGGATGATGCGCACATGGAGGGACATTGATGTGGTTGAGACACCTCACTCCACATACCGCAAGCCGTTGCAAGGCTCTCAATGCACTGATTCGACTGATCATTGTTTAATTAATGGAACCGCGTGGGCAGTCTTGCGTCGACTGCCCGCAACTAGTGAGTGGTACGATTGCCAATAGTGACTTGACACTTACAAGTCCCATGATACAGTAGAGTCTAGAAATCCAGGTCATCTCGTGTTCGACGTTGTGTATGCGGGTTCCTTCAGCAACGAGATGACGGACAAAAGTTAAATCTGAGTTGAACATTCGAACACCAGTCGTATGCGCGTTGCCAGTTGTCCCGGCGAGTTCCACAAAGTTGGCCGCCACAGTAATGCCATATCGCTTTTAAATGATATTGCTACCGATTGCCACGCTCATGGGCGGACTCGGAGTGGCCGTTTCAGAGCAGTTCTGATTCATATACAGTTGACCCGTGGATAATACCAGACCGCCCAGTCACAATGGGTGTAGTCTATTCACTCTCCTGCGATCTGTTCCCTCCCGCACCTCTTTTCACGGTGGACTCCATTCCAGACTTGTCCGGCAAACTCGCTCTTATCACCGGAGCAAATGCAGGGATCGGTAAAGAGACTGCGAGGGTCAGTCCAGCACTACTGAAACTCTCAGTTTCCGTGCTTGTGTCAACGCCCATTTCTCCCAGGTCTTGCTCACCAAGAATGCCAAGGTGTGGATTGCGTGTCGTAACGTGTCCAAGGGCGAGGCTACTCTGAAGGAATTGAAGGAGCTCACTGGTCGAGATGCTCACCTTCTCCAGCTCGACTTGGCAAATTTGAGATCGATTAAACAGGCGGCGGAAGAGTTCTTGCGGTACGGGCAAACTTGCTCTCGATTCTGAACCATGACATTGATCTTCACCCGACAGACAAGAAACACAACTTCATATCCTCTTCAATAACGCGTACGTATACTAATGGCTACCTTTCTTACCCGTCTTTAATACTGGTTCACAAGCGGCCTCTATGGACCACCAATTGATATGGTTACAGATGATGGATATGACCTGCAATTTGGAACACATGTTCTCGGCCACTTCTACCTCACAAAGCTGCTGTTGCCCATCCTCATATCCACCGCCAAATCCTCACCTGAAGGAACCGTCCGCGTCGTGAACACGGCCTCAAAAGGTCACTTGTTCGGTAAGCTCCGATTTGACACTTTCGTGGACGGCCCAAAGAGGAGGGCCGACAGCACGAAGAGGTTGTATGGACAGAGCAAGACGGTGTGGTTAATGCTCAACATGCTTCAGAAACGTCCATCCCTCATGCATTTTCATACATAGGGTAACATCATCTTCTCCGCTGAGCTACACAGAAGGTATCATGATCAAGGCGTCGTCTCAACTGCTGTCCATCCGGGTTTGTCTTTCCCTCGTCTTCTCATTCTTAGTACAGGGCTCATACGTACATGTGTTGACCAGGCCTGATCGACACCGAGATTACACGTCATTTCAACCGCCACTTGCGGCGACTTGGTGTGCGCTTTTGTTCCTTTGCATAAATTGCTTTGTGACACACTGGGACACTGATTCGACTTCCAACTTTAGCCTTGGTTGGTGTGGGACGTTTCGTATGGTGCTCTCACTCAGCTCTACGCAGGCACTGTTCCGGATGCTGCAAAGCTTGGAGGGCAGGTGAGTTGAGTCCGGTCGTCGGATCTTCGAGACGCGAATCGAATATTATGTAAAATGCTGTTTCATGTAGTATCTCATTCCATGGGCACGCGTTGGTACACCACGGCCCGATACACAAGATCCCCAGCTTGGCGAGGAGCTCTGGATGTGGTTGGAGGAACAGGTGGCAGAGTTGTAGGTTACACTCTGGTGTCGAGTTGCCTTCACCACTTCCCTCTGCAACGTGTAATTGATTATCCCAGTACACTCTGTCATCAAATCAGCGAGGAATATGGGTGTAGAATAAGTTCACGACTAATATAAGCCTGAGAGAGCGACTACACAACCTTCGCCATCCGACACCGAGGCACACGGCAGGCTCGAATGATGGAATGAAGTAATGCCTCATACTTGTAGTGCTAGTACATCCTATACATAGTACGATCACGAGCAAAACGGGCGGAGTAAGCACTAGCACCTAGATGTGTGAATAAGGTGCCGCTAATCGAATGGTATCTTCAAGAGACATGATGCACCACTGTATAAAGCGAACGCCTCACATCCACGTCACAGATGTCAGATCATTTCGGATGTTTCAGTCCCAATGGAGATCTCGCACTTGACAGGTTTTGGAATTCGGAAAGTACAACAAAACATTCTCCGATATTTACGCCGTGCTCATTTCTTCCACACAACAGGGCGGTTGATACCTGTTCACAAAGCAACCACCCTTGATTGAGCTTGGTCATCTCCATTGGCTCTGGAATCTGAGCTAGCCAGTATATCAGTGCGTCGCACCGTTCACGGGGTTCACGCGCATCGAGGGTCCGAATGCCACTGTCGCAAGGGACAATGGCTCCTCCTCGCCTGCCATGAAACCCTCAACCAAAAGCATCCTTTCGAACCCGCGTCCGCGCTCCCAGACGGTCACCTGAAGGCCGAGGACAGCATGTGATGTAAGGAGCTTGCGTACCTCTCTGCTTGCCACACCACTGTCGACGACGAAGAGAGTCCGGACAACGTCACCCACCTCCCTTCGAAGATGCCGAATGCTGGGTTTCATCGGGATAATGTGGGCCGTGGGTGTTACGAACACGGGGGAACATCCATTATGGGTGAGATGACCTCACCCAGATGACGCCTGGCTTTGCGCACGACGATATACAGCGTAGATCCTGTGATAGTTGAGTAACGTACGGGCTCGTGATTTCCAGCGGGATATCAATGGGATACCAGTCGAGTGCATAGTACATCGCAGCTGTACTGGCTCACATTGACGACAATAACAGGCCCTTCGCTGCTGCATCAAGGAGTTTCGGAAAGTGAGAGAAACCGTAGTCTACGAGCGTTGGTGACAACCTTCTGCTATCGGATGGTGAGATTTCCACTCCTAGTTAGTCGTACTGGGTACCGAGTGAAGAGTGTGCGGGGTTATTCGGCGAGGTCACTCGGGACAGGATACCTACGCGGTCAAGTTTCAATGCTTTTTGACGGAAATGACGGTCACCTCCGAGACACTCATCACTCCGAGCGCTCCTTCATGGAGCAACAAGCCGCCGCAAGGTTTGTCAATCTACTAGGATCATGTCCATAGCTTTAATATCTTGCGTTTTGGAGGCTGTTTTGACCTGTGCAAGTTGTGTATCGGCACTCTCGACATCACGGGACGGAAGATGGATCGTTGTTTAATCGACGGAACCGCGTGGGCGGTCTTGTGGACGGCCCGCAGTCAGTGAGGAGTACAGTTGCCAATGGTGACTTGAGCACTCACCGAAATCCAGGTCTTTTCATACTCAACGCAGCAGACAAATCAAATCTGAGTAACATCGAAACGAGACATCAACTTGGCTGCGCGCTTGGTGCCATTAGCCAGACACTCGCGTCGGCTCTTGGCTGGGATCGTCGTTCTGAACGATGCCGATTCGCGGCAGCTGCCTGGCGGACTTTGAGAGGAGTAACTTGTAAGCAGCAGCTTATCCTGGGTCACCTTCAAGACTCGGAGGTAGGAAGGATTGCGTGGTGATCGCGGTGCCAATTCCCAGCGTGTCGCTCCGCCACAGCCCGAGATTACTTTATTATGGCAATGTAACCCACGCTCGTCCGACCCAGATCACCGTAGTATGGCCGTTTCCCAGCAGTTCGGAGTCACACTCAATCCCTACCCAGTGTCCAGTCGCAATGGGTGTGGTTTATTCAATCTTCCGCGACCTGTTCCCACCTGCACCTCATTTCACGGTCGAGTCCGTTCCAGACTTGTCTGGCAAAGTCGCGCTTATCACAGGCGCAAATGCAGGCATTGGTAAAGAGACTGCGAGGGTAAGACTCTCGGTGTCCACGCTCATGTTTATGCCCATTTCTCTCCTAGGTTTTACTCACCAATAATGCCAAAGTGTGGATTGCGTGTCGTAGCGTGTCCAAGGGCGAGGCTACTCTGAAGGAGTTGAAAGAGCTCACTGGGCGAGATGCCCACCTTCTCAAACTCGACCTGGCAAACTTGAAATCTGTCAAACAGTCTGTGGAAGAGTTCCTGCAGTACGAGCAAATATGCCCTCGATTATCTGAGCCGGGCACTGATCTTCTCTCCACAGACGAGAAACCCAACTTCACATCCTTTTCAACAATGCGTGCGTACACTAATGGCACCCTCTTTTGCTTTCACTTGATTCACTGGTGCACAAGTGGCGTGTATGGCCCACCAATTGGTATGGTTACGGACGATGGATATGACTTGCAATTTGGAACACATGTTCTCGGCCACTTCTACCTCACAAAGCTGCTGTTGCCTATCCTCATATCCACCGCCAAATCCTCACCTGAAGGAACCGTCCGCATCGTAAACACGACCTCAGCAGCTCAAGCGCAGGGAAAGCTCCGGTTTGACACGTTCATGGATGGTCCGAAGAGGAGGGCAGACAATACCTTTAGGTTGTACGCACAGAGCAAGACGGTGAGTTAATGCTCAAGGTGCTGCAGAACTACCCACCCCTCACGATACATAGGGCAACGTCATCTTCTCTACCGAGCTACACAGAAGGTATCATGATCAAGGCATCGTCTCATCTGCTACCCATCCGGGTTTGTCTTTCCCTCGCCTTGTCATTCCCTGTGCAGGTCTCATGCCTACACGTTTTTACCAGGCTTCGTTGACACTGAGATTAAACGTCATTTCAACCGCCACTTGCAGCGACTTGGTGTACGCTTTCGTTTTGTTGCATATATTGTTTCCTTACATACTGAGACACTGATTCGATCTCCCAACGTTAGCCTTTGTTGTTGTGGGACGTTTCGCGTGGTGCTCTCACTCAGCTCTACGCAGGCACAGCTCCGGACGCTGCAATGCTCGGTGGACAGGTGAGTTGAGTCCTCCTTCGGCTCTCAAGACACAAATTGAATATTATCGCTGTGTCATATAGTATCTCATTCCTTGGGCACGCGTCGGTACAGCACACCCCTATACACAAGATCCTGAGCTTGGCAAGGAGCTCTGGGCATGGTTGGAGGAACAGGTTGCAAAGCTGTAGGTTACGCTCTGATGATGTATTTATTGTATACCCGTAATTTCAACGACCATGCCGACGAGAAGAACGGGCGACAAGGTGTATGGCCGGGCCAGAAAAAATCGGCGTCTGATCTAGTGAGTGAGGTGCGATGGCGTTTTTGGTGAGCGTCTGCCAGATTTGCTGGTCCAAAAAAGTCACGGAATTGGCCTCCACTCGTCTCGGGCTCGACTCGGACATACATATGTACTCACGGAATTCTTACAACCAATCCAGCTCCAATCCCAACCCCGCGTACGCAAAAAAGCTTCGATGTACATGTGACAGAATACAGAATCCCCTTTTCCCTCCCCCTTCTGTTGTGTATCTAGTTACAACTGTTTGCTAGTTTACAGCTTCGGACTGACAGGTGTGCTATGCTTTGCAAGCCAGAGCTGCTCTGCGTCCCCCCATACCCGATCAGGCTCGCTCTGCCACTCCCATGCGTCCACGATTGCCTTGCGCACATAATCGAGTTCTTCCAGAGTGCCGTCGAAAGGCACAGTCTCGGAGCCTTCTGGGGGAACGGAGAAACTATAATATCGTGCAACGTTATGAGAACGCTGAACGACGCTGTTCGCGAATGCCAAGCGGGCTTCTTCATAGGTCTTGAGGACGTCGGCTACGTTCCCTAGATGCGTTAACTCGTGTGTTAACAGGCGACCCAACACGTATGCATCCTGTCAATGCAGAGATCGGTGAATCAACATAGTCCCAGGGGGTATCGGCTAGCTTACGCACCTCCATCGCCTGTCCTGCACCTGCTCCAAAGTGTGGCTCCATAGCATGCGCCTATGTTGTCCTCAGCTACTGTCATCATTACCACAAACTGAGATAAGCTTACTGCGTCTCCAAGTAACGCAACCGCACCGTCCACGTAGTGAGGCAATGGCCGGAGGGAGTGAAGTGCCCATCTCGACGGCCTCTCGACGCACTGTGGTGGGTGTCAGGAAATGGTGGGACAAGCGACAAGGATTCTATTAAATACCTTCACCAAAGCTTCAGCACGAATATCCCAGCCTTCAAACAGGTGCAAAACCTCTTCTTCGTGGACATCGGTTACCCAACGACCCTCGAATGGAGACCCGAATGTACCACAATTGTGATGGAAGATGACAACATTGATCAGTGTCCCTTTGGAGACGGGAAATGTTACGATGTGCTATGCAATTTTATATTGATCAGCCAGGAAGAGTATGAAGCTGCGTTGCCTTACTTTATTCTTTCCCATATGCTGGACACGGAGGTAAGTATTCCGTTTATGCGATCTGGTGATATGGCTCACCATCGTCACGTCAGTCGGCGGTTCGAGGTCAGGGTACGCCTTCAAATATTTCTCAATTGGGACTAGGTTCCTATACACCAACATGCCCGTCCACACAGGATCAATGCATTTGAGCAAATTCTTCCTGGACTCATCGTCTTTGATCGAGGTGGCGAGCCTCTTGTACATAGTTCCACGTGTCGCCGAGTGAATACCATCGGCCCCTACCAAGACGTCCGTGACGATGCTATCACCGTCGGAGAAATGTAAAGTTGTTTTCCCGGTTTCGGAATCAACTTCGTAGGAGTTGAGCTTCTTGGATGTGTGGATTTTGCAAGAAGCAGGAAGATGCCGTAGCAGGAAATCCACCACATCCTTTCTGTGAAGCATCAACTGCCCATCTGCAAGATTTCAAAAATGAATCAGAGACACAACGAGTCGTTGAACACAGATCCTCACATTTCAGATTTATCGAGAACCAATGAAATCCATCTCGTTGATCAGACCTTCTGAAAGTCGAACCTGAATTTTAAACAGTGTTATAGATCAGGAGTCTCCGGACAAGAAGTAGACAAACCAGTGTTTTCCTGTGGAGGCTTGACAGCGAGTTTGACGAATTCGTCATACAACCCTAGGTCTTTCATGACGTCCATGGTCCTCCCAAAGAGTCCGATTCCAGCACCAAAAGTGGTGATGGTGGGACCAGATTCGAATATCTCCACCGGATGCGTGCCATACTTTCCAATAACCACAGCGAGCATCAGCCCACCTATACCACCTCCACTGCAGCGACGTTAGTCGCGTCAAGTATGTTGCATTGGACCAGAGCCTACCAGATGGACACGCGGAATGTGGAATTCATGGATGCGATTGTCTAGTGCGATGATAATGTGAAAGATATCTGCGCAGGAATTGGTCGCTGGTTGGACCCATAGGCTTCGGCAGTTTATATAGTTGGGCACATCTCGGCGCCAGACGACCTTGCACCGTAAGAGTGCATGCGTGTCTCGTTCACAGATGGTCCGATCGCGACTGGAGCATCAGAGAGCTTCCGGGAATTCATGTCAGTATGATTGTCAGCAGCCCCTGAATATGTTGAATATGTTGTTGATGTGCTGACGCAGAAAGCTAAGAACCGGCCGTCTCGGTTGGTTTCAGGTTAGGTTTGATACATCCGTGATCCGCTCAGCGCATATCTGCGAATGAGAGCTCGTTCGACTCGGCTGACTTTGGGCCAGCCTCCTCTGCTTTCAATTCTTTGCTGGTTATGGTCTACCACAGCCTTACTAGGGCACGAAGCGCGGCCCTAGAAGATAAGTTCACGTGGCGGTGCGGTAGCCGGTATATATCGAGGCTACCGCTGCCCCATGACCTGACTTCCGGGGTGTTAGCTAGGCGCTATAGTGGCAGCAAAACCGAATGCGATTTACACTCAACTGTGGACTTGTTGAAGTTGAATGGACTGGCGTACATTTGGGGAGTGGTGTGACCTTTTGCAAAGGCAAGGGGATGACGAGTCTTTGCCACCAAAGAGTGGCCCAAACATCATGCATCATTGTCATGACTCAGAGCCATGAATCGGATCCCGCTCATTTCGCCGGTCAACTGGTCGCGGTGCCTTGTAGGGAGTAGTAATGGCATTACATAACTAGGGTCGGCGCGCCGACTGAAAACCTTGCTGGAATTCGACCGTCTATTAGTGACCATCTAATTGCAGAGGTGTGGTGTCGATTAGCTGACCGTCCAGTGAAGACGATGAGCGGCTTCGATAAAGGAGAACGAGAATTTTTTTGTCACACGAAGTGAGAATGCATCATGACCTTGCCTGCCAGTAAGAGTTGCCACGTTTGTTCCTTATCGCACATTCAAGGGAACCACCTAATCAGCAACGGCAACATATCTCATTTCCAGCTCGACATTGCCTGTGTCTTACGAGACTGTCTACAGCTTTGCGAGCATACCACACTTTGCACGCCAGCGCTCTGCGTCACCCCATACCCACTCGCTCTGCCACGCCCATGCATCCTCGATCGACTTGCGCAAATAATCCAGTTCTTCCGGGATGCCGTGGGCAGGAACCGGGCCATCTCGTGAGACGGAGAAACTATAATACAGCCTAACGTCCCGAGATCGCTGGACGATGCCGTTCGCGAATGGCGGGCGGACTTCTTCATACATCTTGAGTGCGTCGCACCGGCTACGTTCCCTAGATGCGTTAACTCGTGTGTTAGCAGGCGACCCAACACCTATGCATCTTGTCAATGCAGAGAGCGGTGAATCAACGTAGTCCTAGGGGGCATCGGTTAGGTTACGCACCTCCATCGCCTGTCCTGCGCCTGCACCAAAGTGGGGTTCCATAGCGTGCGCCTATGTGTCCGAGTCAATCAGTTCTTTACCACAGGATGAGATAAAGCTTACTGCATCAACAAGCAACGCAACTTTGTCGTCTACGTAATGAGGCAATGGCCGGAGGGAATGAAGTGCCCATTTCGACGGCCTTTCGATGCACTGTAATGGTATCATGAAAAGGTGGGACAAACTCAGGGTACTATCAGATACCTTCATCAAGGTTTCAGCACGAACATCCCAGCCTTCTAATAAGTCCAAATTTTCTTTTTCAGAAACATCCGTCACCCAGCGACCCTCAAATGATGCCCCAAATGCATCACAGTCATGACGGAAGATGACAACATTGAGTTCTCTCCCCTGGGAGACGGGATAACTTACGATCTGCTGCAGTCGAATATTGGTCAGCCACGATGAGTTGATGTTGCGTCGGCCCTACTTTATTCTTCCCAAGATGTTGGATACAGAAGTAAGCGTTCAACCATCACAAACCGGTGACGTGGCTCACCAATGTCAGGCTAGTCGGCAGTTCGAGTTAGCGGGTACCAGGTTCCTATACACCAAGACATCTGTCCATACTGGATCAATACAATCGAACAATCTCTCTCTTGATTCGTTGTCTCTGATCGAGAAAGCGAGCCTCTTGTACATGGTCCCGCGTGTTGCTGAGGGAATACCATCGGCCCCCACCAACACATCCGTGACGGAGCTAGTACTGTCAGAGAAATGCAGCGTTATCTTCCCTGTTTCGGAATTTACATCGTAGGAGTCCAGCCTCTTGGATGTGTGGATTTTGCAAGAAGCAGAGACATTCCGCAGGAGGAACTCCACCATATCTTTTCTGGAGCATCAACTGCCCGCCTAGAAGACGTAAGCATATCAATGACATCAATAAGGCATCTGATGAACGCCCCCGCGTTTCAGGTGTCTCGAGAACCAGTGGTGTCCATCTTTTTGATCGGACTTTCCAAAAATAGGACCTGAATTTGAATGATGTTGGGATGAGGAGGTCGGTATACAGACTAGACTCCGACAAACCATTATTTTACTGTGGAGGTCCGACAGCCATTTTGACGAGCTCATCGTACAGCCCTAGGGCTTTCATGATGTCCATGGTCCTCCCGAAGAATGAGAATGCGCGCCATACTTTCCAACAACCACAGCAAGTGTCAACCCGCCTATTCCGCCTCCACTATAACGAAGTAAGCCTCGTCAAAATGTTACATTGGACCAGGACCTACCAGATGGACACGTGAAGTGTACTCATGAGGGCGTGGATGTCAAGTACGATAACAATGAAGGCAGTAGTCTGCCAGAAGTCGGGGGATTGACAGAAATCGATACTACAGATAGTTGCGCCGATTTCATGAGGATGATCTGCGCGAGAATAGAATACCAGTGGGACTCACAGGGTTCGGCACTATGCATACATCTTGAGCGCGTCAGCTACATTCCCCCCGTTACTTCGTGAGGTGATGGGTGTTCATCTCGTCACATTGCCTCCCAATGTCCATTTGCATTCCTTGGCGCCCCGTATTGCCGGGGACGTCGAAGTCCCGCTTACAGACATCGTGGTACATCCGAGTCGCCTCGGCCCCATCGCTTGTCACTCAACCCGCTCCCGTTACTTCACCCATTGCCTCGCATTCAGCGTTTGTGTGCCGCTTGTCGCTGCTCCAGAGTCCAGACAGTTCCACCTGCAGATATTGTAAATTGCCTTGTCGCTTCGCATTCAGCATCCGTGCGCCGCTCGTCGCTCCAGACCTTAGCGATAATTCTGGGCAGTGCCACGGCACAGCTGTTCGAAAAATAGGTCGCTGGGGCCTTGGTAGATTGCAGCATAATCACATGCCATTTTCAAAGAGAACTTAAGGTCTGGCACTGGCATGTGGAAATAGAAAAACAGCCGATTTTGTAGTCTGAGGCTGGCAGTGAAAATTGTCAGGTGGCTGATGACATCATATTCTAATGAGACGTATCCAAGTCTCTCCGAGCCTTGTCATCACTGGCAATTTTTTTCTGAGTGCCACTCAAGTATCTCGAGGAGGTAAGTAGTCGACTGTACATACTTCTGTCACAAACATACATGATGGGCACCTGACACTTCTGTTTCAGAACCTTACCGACCGGCGACTCGGACCCTCCATTTGGATGGTTCCGCCAGACTCTTCGACAAGCATCGTCATTTGAGGAGAAATGTGATATGCAGGTGTTCAGGTAAAGTACAATCCTCCGCGTCCATATACATAGTATTTATTAGGCTTGCATGTGTCGAAGTGCCTGATGTGAACACGGGTGCAATCGGCGTCTCCGAGTCATTCAGACACTGGCACATGAAACGATTCACCTGTCGCAGCCACTGATGGACAGCCTGACGTGACTTTTGATTTAGGAATTGACAAGCTATGTACGAAGTGGATAAATACTCGCCAGTACTTTGCCTATTGGCTCTGAGGTCTTCGTTACACAGCCGTAATGGATTCGGCTTATTCGATCTTGCGCGACTTATTCACACCTGCGCCTCGTTTCACAGCAGAGTCCGTTCCAGATTTATCTGGCAAAGTCGCGCTTGTCACTGGGGCAAATGCAGGGATCGGTAAAGAGACTGCGAGGGTAAGCCTTTCAATGTCCATGCCACCGTGTTTATGTCCATTGTCTCCTAGGTCTTGCTCACAAAGAACGCCAAAGTGTGGATTGCGAGTCGTGACGTGTCCAAGGGCGAGGCTGCTCTGAAGGAGTTGAAGGAACTCACGGGGAAAGATGCCCACCTCCTCAAACTCGACTTGGCAAATTTGAAATCCATCAAGCAGTCTGCGGAAGAGTTCTTGCAGTACGACCAAACGTGCCCTCGATTATTTGAACCAGGACACTGATCTGCTTCTCTACAGACGAGAAACCCAACTTCATATCCTCTTCAACAATGCGTACGTACATCATTGGCTAGCCTTTTTTTCGATTGGCTTATGGCTACATCAGTGGTGTCATGCGACCGCCAATTGACATGGTTACAGCTGATGGATATGACCTGCAATTTGGAACGAACGTTCTCGGTCATTTCTATCTGACGAAACTGCTATTGCCCATTCTCGTATCTACCGCCAAATCATCACCTGAAGGAACCGTCCGTGTCGTGAACACGGCGTCGCAAGGTTACTTGTTCGGCAAGCTTGAGTTTGACACTTTTATGGATGGTCCAAAGAGGAAGGCCGATGACACAGTGAGACTGTATGGACAGAGCAAGACGGTGAGTTAATGCTCCACATACTGCCGAAATATCTGTCCCTCACGATGGATAGGGTAACATCATCTTCTCCGCTGAGCTACACAAAAGGTATCATGACCAAGGCATCATCTCAACCGCTCTCCATCCGGGTTCGTCGTTTCCTTGCGTTGTCATTCCCTGTACGAGTTTCATGCATACATTTTTCTAACAGGTCTGGTGAATACTGACCTCAAACGACATTTCAATGGCTTCTTGCAACGAGTTCCCGTGCGCTTTTGTGTTGTTGCATAAATACATACTGAAACGCTGATCCGATCTCCAACTTTAGGATTTGTTGTTCCGGGACGTATCACATGGTGCTATCACTCAACTCTATGCAGGCACCGCTCCGGACGCCGCAACGCTCGGCGGACAGGTGGGTTGAATCCAGTCTGTCGGTTCTCGAGACGCGAATTGAGTTTTTATGTAGTATCTCATTCCATGGGGACGCATCAATACACCTCGTGCCCATGCACGAGATCCCCAGCTTAATGAGAAGCTCTGGGAATGGTTGGAGGAACAGGTAGCAGAGTTGTAGACTGGCCTGGACCACTTTCCAAGTGTAAACTATAATCACGGTGCACTACGCCGCTAATCGTCCCAATAAGTTCACGACCAATATTTCTCAGAGAGCAACTGGAGCGATTGTACATATAGCCTTGCCACCAACACAACCGGATAGGTTGGATAGGTAGAGGGCTGCTACAACTTCGTGGTTGTGGGCATCCTGCTCGTGTGCGTCGCTATCAGCCTTGTCGTCGACCAGTATCACGAACCCGGGAAGCGCTGCAGCTTTGTTCCCCTCTGATACCTGGCAGATGTTACCAGCTTGTCGAGTAATTCTGATTGATCGTTTGTGTCCGGGAAGCACCGGAACGCAATTTGATCTCACCTTGTCGACGAACCTGGCTGAAAAAGAATATCCGCTCATGTGAAAGGAACAAACCCAACGTCTGTTGATGATATGATAGAACAGCATCGTCGTGTGACTTGGTTCAGGACAGAGCGGGGTCGTGCCATGTATGTAATAGACGTGAGAAACTGAGTGATCCAAGGTCTCCTCCAAAGTTTTTTCGCCAAGCGCTGGTTGTGTGAGTGGAAGAACGACGACGACGACGACAGTGGCGACGACGTTGAATCCGGATGATACCTCGAAACACTGCTCGCAAACTGGAGACGACTTTGGTGTTGTACTCCCGCCATGGACCAGCTCGACTTTACTCGACTCCCTCAAAGAAGGCCAATGCCCCCGCCGCTGGATTCGCCCAGCTCCAGGTCCCTCATCCGGACGCTTTTCGCTTCACAACGCACAAAGACCCGCTGACAGAGGAGGGCATGTCTTTTGTCAATGACATGCGCGGATTCTTGCACCGTCGGGTCCCTTACACCATCCTACCTACCCCTCTCCCCGATCAGTCTAATCCCACCGCGCTCAGCACCTATTTCTTCCCCGACTCACCTACCCAGGATCAGCTGGCGGTTATGGACGCGTGTCTACACAATCTCTACGACGTGCCCCGCGCAAAGCAAATTTTTGAGCGACTACGCAAATACGCCCCGGCCGAGTCCCTCCTGGAGACACGGATATACAACTCTTTTCTGGAAGCCTATGTCGAAATGGCCTCCGTAAAGCAGCCAAACGACGGGGCTCTATGGGTGGAGGAGGCATGGTCGTTGTATGAAACCATGGAAAACGGGTCCGAAAACATCCATCCGACGGCGCAGACCTATGCAATCATGCTCCTTGCCCGGTTACGGTGAGACGGATGCTCGTGTAGCGTGTCTACGCGTCTTACAACTACTTGCAGATTCGGCTCCAACCTTGATGATTCGGCGTCAGCACCAAGTCCGGGCAAGTTGCTCAATAGACTCTTGGCGCGTGGAATATCCATTCAAGACGTCATATCCGATCGCGTTTTTACCTCATCTGAAGATGCGTCGGAAGTCATTCGGCTGCTGTCCAAGGCAGCGATAGAGATGAACATGTCACCGGTCATCGCTGAACTAGGGCAGGTGGAAGCTATGGGGACTGGTCATCTGGATCCATTAAATGACGTGCCGGAGGTCATGCCTGTTAAGAAACTCGCGGTCAGTCGATAACTTGTATCGGTTACTTGTGTCATGATTGATTCTGTCGCAGGATGTATCCCAAGAGATTGTGGATGAGAATGGCAACGTTGTTCGCTCATCTCCGTCAGAAGAGATTCCGTTCAACTTGGACAACCTGCGCAAGCACTTAGCACAGGTCACCCTCGCTCGTCGTGTCCTTCCCGAAGATGTCGCGGCGCGCCAAAAACTGCTCGAAGCCTCTGTCTATGATGTCGCCGTGGAGAGGCTCAAGCACGAGGCCAAAGTATTTGATGAAATGGGTTTGGGCCATATGGATGTAGGCCTTCGACGCCCAGACCTTCAAAGATGGATGTGGGACTGGCATCAAAAGCTTCGTTCTCGCCTGGAAGCAGAGATTGCAGACATCATTGCTGCCGAGGCAAAACAAACTCGTACGTGCCGACTTGTGATGAGGGAAAACAAAAGTTGAGACTATCTAGGAGAGAAAACCACCCGTCTGGGACCATTCTTATCGCTTGTGAAGCCCGAAACGCTCTCGCTCATCACCATTCTCGAAGTGATGCGATTAAATAGCACTGGTGGCATCGCTGACGGTATGAAGCTAGCTCGCGCTCTCCTCACTGTTGGGCGTGCAGTCGAGAACGAGTACAAGGCTCAGATGTGCAAGCGCAACAATATTGCGATACCTTCGTTGCATCGTCTCGGTGATCATAGCTTCTTCACTGGCCTAGGCTACAAGGATCTGCACGCACGACGAGTCACAGCAGCCAAGTATATCCAGGATAACGAGGAATGGACGACAGAGTGGACGCAGTTGTTACGCGTACGGGTGGGCAGTATTCTTGTGGATTGTTTGATGGATGTTGCCACTGTCGAACGCACGGCACTCGACAAACGGACCGGCGAGGAGCTGTAGGTCTATCTTTCCGTCTTTCTCGAGAAGGGGCTAATCGCTATGTAGAAAGGAGATACAGCCCGCGTTTTACCATGCATACGAATACGTTCGCGGTCAAAAGTTGGGCGTCATCCGATTGAATCCTGTCGTCGCCGACCGACTTGCCAAGGACCCTTTGCGCGAAACCCTTCATCCTCGCCATCTTCCCATGCTTGTTAAACCAAAGCCATGGCTTGCTCCCGACCAGGGCGGGTACATTTATAACAGGAGTTGGTGCCTTTCTTGTCCTGCAAGGCAGGTCCACTGACGTGGTGATCTAGCTTCGGCCATGCGTTTCAAGGATTGTCAAGAACAACAGAGCTACCTACAACATGCTTCATCTCTGGGTAACCTCGAACTCGTGTACGCTGGCCTGGATGTCCTCGGTAGTACACCTTGGCAAATCAACAGGAAAATTTTCGATGTCGTACTCCAAGTGTGGAACTCCGGTGAAAGGCTCTGCAAGATTCCTCCCGCAGTATTTGACAAGTCCGAGCCCGAGAAACCGGAGAACTACGACACGGACGTGCAAGCCAAATCCATATACAGTCAACGTCTCAGGAGTCATGTCCAGGATAAAGCAAGCAACCACTCGGAGCGCTGCAGCGTCAATTACAAAATTGAAATTTCCCGTGCTGTGAGTGTCTTGGATATATACTGAACCATTGTATTGACCAAAATGTAGTTCTTGGGAGACATATTCTACCTACCCCATAACCTCGATTTCCGTGGACGAGCGTATCCAATCCCCCCTCACTTGAGTCACATTGGCGATGACCTTGCTCGTGGCCTTTTAATGTTCGCAGATGCAAAACCTCTCGGAGAACGTGGTCTCCGTTGGCTCAAGGTTCATCTTGCCAACTTGTACGGGTTTGACAAGGGGAGCTTCGACGAGCGTGTGGCATTTGTCATGAACCACCTTGATGATATTTACGACAGTGCCGAGAATCCTCTGGAGGTGGGTCGATCTCCTCATCCGGATTACATTCTCTGACCTGTTGTCAGGGTCGGCGCTGGTGGACCAAGGCAGACGATCCATGGCAATGCCTTGCCACCTGCACGGAGCTTCGCGCTGCTCTTGAATCAGAAGACCCCCATGCATACATGTCGACGCTTCCTGTCCACCAGGACGGCACATGTAACGGTCTACAACATTACGCTGCGCTTGGGGGCGATGGCAAGGGTGCTGCACAGGTTAACTTGGCAGCCACTGATCGACCGTCGGACGTGTACACCTATGTCGCCAACATGGTCGAAAGGATCGTAGTGAGAGACGCTGACAATGGTGAGAAGATCGCACAACTCTTGCTTGGGAAAATTTCTCGCAAAGTTGTCAAGCAAACGGTGCGTGCCCTGCATTTTTCGTCGCTCGACGTCGTTGGATATTGATCGTTGGCCTTGTACAGGTCATGACGACCGTGTATGGCGTCACTTATATCGGGGCTCGCGAGCAAATTGAGAAGCAACTAAAAGATAGGGGAGACATACCTGAGGAACTCTGCTGGGCGGCTTCCGCCTACCTTGCAAAGAATGTCCTCCACTGCATCGGTGACCTCTTCTCGGGTGCCAAAGCCATTCAAAACTGGCTTAACCTTTGTGCCAAACTCATTACCAAAGGCGTTCCTAAGGGACGTCTTCCTGAGATCTTGAAACCTCAACGTGCCAATGCCAAGGCAGATACGGTGGAGGCCCGCATACGGAAGGAGCAAATGGCAACGGTGGTATGGACAACGCCGTTGGGGTTACCGATCGTGCAGCCTTATCGCAAGGCGAAGCGCAAGCAGATCATGACGTCCTTGCAGACGGTATACATCTCGGATCCGGCCGCCCCCGCCGCCGTCAATGGCATCAAGCAAGCTTCTGCCTTCCCACCCAACTTTATTCACTCTCTGGATGCCACGCACATGATGTTGACCGCGTTGGAATGCAGGGTAAGTGTTTTGTTGGACGCTGTGGGTGAGAGACGACTGATGGGCACCCTGAAAGACTCGAGGCATCACGTTTGCGTCGGTGCACGACTCTTACTGGACGCATGCATCGAGTATCGATGGGATGTCGGAAGTGATTCGGGACACGTTCATCGCACTCCACTCTTCCGATATACTCCGTAAACTCGAAGCCGAGGTAAGCCTTGTCCCCAGTTTTCATTTTCTTTGCTCAACGTACTCGGTGCAACAGTTTCGGGAGCGCTACGCCAACCACTTTGTACCCCTATCGGCGATTCGAAAAGAAACGACGCTCAAGATGCTCTTGGATGCGGGATGTCGTATTTCGGCAAGCAGGGACGTGGCTGCGGAGCTCAAGCGAGAGAACGCAGTTGTTGGCAACTTGCTGGACGTCACCGACGCTGAGGGGAGCTCGATTTCGACCATCACCTTGGATGACGAGAACGTTGTTACTGCTGGTCCCTCTGTCACGACCGAGGCACCCGTTGCACCTGCCAAGCGCCCTCGAGGTCGTCCACGGGGCTCAACCCCGAAACGCATTCAAGTAGAGTGGGACGACAACATGGAGAGCGAAGAAGCGCACGACGACGTGCCAGAAGCGTTCAAGAACAAGTTTATCAAGCTGTCGCACTTGATCCCGCCACATCCTAAAAAGGGCAACTTTGAGGTGGAGACGATTCGCAAGTCGTTGTACTTTTTCTCGTAGGTTTCGTACTGCGTTTGCGTTTGGTTTTCGGGGTTGGTCTCGTTTTATTTTATTTTATTCATTCGTTTTCTTTGGCAACGCACACGTTATATCTATGCATATTGTACAACTCATCACTAGTGCTACATGTATCAGCGTACATAGAGCGTAGACGTTTGAACTTGAAGGTCACATCCTAAGCATCTAAACTTCCAGAACGTGTCTAGGACGACGCGAAGTGGCCTATGGCACGTTCACAGATGGCCAGCAACATGTTTTGACAAACGGGATCGATGGCGAATTTAGAATCGGCCGCGTTGGCTGGATCGTTGGGGCCCTCACTGGAGTTGCTCGGTCGATGGCCCATGCGCCTGCTGTCTGAGAAAGCCTCATCAAAGTTGACGGACCGAACGAGTTTCCCGATCCGATCGAGGAGCGCTTCTCTGAGTAGGTCCCCCGAGGATTCAGTCCTCCTGGCATCTTGACTCTGAACATGCACTGGGGGTGTGGGTGTGACGCAAAGATGGAGCGTGCTCGCGAGGAACCACCCGGCGTCCCTCGTGGCGAGCGCTCGGACGCGCTCTGCTCGCGTGCCGGCGAGTCTTTCGAGGCGTTTTATGCGCGATTCGGGGGTTGCACGGTGTGTCCCGAATCGGAGTTGGGGCTGAGATTGAGATTGAGACTCGGGCTGAGGCTGAGATGGTGCAGAGAGTGATGTTGGCGTTGGCGTTGGCGTCGATCGTGGTGGTGGTTCTGATTGCATGGCCGTCGGTGGTTGTGGTTGTTGAGAGCAAGGCTGGTGCGAGCTTGGAGGTGCCGCGGGAGGGGAAGGGACTGCGTACAGCGCCTCGAGCTCGCGGATCGTCTCGAGGCCGAGTCGGTCCCTAATACCGCGTGCGATACTGGTGTCCCCGCTCCCCCGACTCGCGCCAGGACCGGGAGGAGGGAGAGCGTCCAATGCCTCGAGTGACGCGCCGATAAGGGCGAACACGTCGGTGCGTACGTCAGTTTTCCTTGGTGGATCGGGACCAACGGAACTGGTACTGGTGCCAGTGCGCTTGTCCTTGTCCTTTCCTTTCCCCATGTTCCGACCGGTCTTGTCCTTGTCCTTCTTGAGTGACACCGAGACAAGAGGCGCCAAGCGCATGGAACAGAGCGGAACGATGGCACGTAGGAGAGGCAGTAGGACGCACTCGAGGAGACCATCGAGGACCCTGTCGACGTTCGCGTGCGCGTCGGTCGTGGCAAGGGCAGTGGTGTGTGGACGCTGGCGCGGACGTTTTGACTTGGTGCTGTCCTGGACGGTGCGGACGAGGGTGTGCAAGGCTGTCCGGAGGACGTACATGAGGAGCGGCGACACGAGCGCCATGCGCGTCCTGTCTATATGCTCAGGTTGGGGTTGGACGGGTGCACCGAGAGGGGTTTGGGTGCGCGAGTCCAGGCTCGAGTTCGGGGCAGAGAACAAGAAGTGGTACGTGGTGTCGAGCGTGCGGAGGATCGCATCGGTGAGGCGTGAAGCATACGAAAGAGGGTCTGCATTGGGAGCAGCGAGGGCACCTTTGAGAGAGGAATGCGCTGCGATGAGCGATGGCGACGAAGGGTATTGGGATGACAGGAAGTGCGACCAGTCTATAGACATCAGCATATATGCGCTTGCGTTGTCGACGAAATGGGCTTACCGACACGACTTTGGTCCCAGCTCCATTCGGGGTCGTGTTGGTCTTTGGTGGGGTTCTTTTTGCTCTTCTTCTTGGGAGGTGGCGCATCCGAGGTCAAGGCTGCCTGAGACGCGTCGGTGGGGAGTCTTGAGAGCACTGGAGGGTGTTCGACGCGTGTGAGCTGCCTCGGAAGTAAGGAAGAAAAAGCGTACGTTCTTGATCGGCATCGCGTTGGGCTTTGAGGACCGCGAGTTGTTTCTCGAGCTCGAGCGCGTAAGTCCGCCAGTCTTGATTCCCATTGTTCTTGGTCGCGACTGGAAAACAGGACTGGAGATCGAGCAGGTATGCTGTCGGAAGGACCGTCTTAGTGTAGACTCGGGGGTCAGTAATGCTTCCACACTTACATGCCGTCGACTGATCTCTGGCTTTGTGCTTCAGAGCTGTCAAAGCCTGTGTGAAGGAGTCAGATCATATTCTCAGGGGCAAGAGTCGTTGCGCACAATGGCTATCCTAACGACGGAGCGAGGATTGGCCTGGGAATGGGACATTCTACACTTCGAGCACTCGACTCAAGTGATGACACGCTAGTTACAAAACGACATTCAAGCCCAAGAATATGCATTCGTAAAGGAGACCGCTAATGAACACGGGTAGGTAGAGGGCATATGATTACTTGGACTCTGTATCTTTCACCTTGGACTCGAGTTCAGCCTGTAAACGCTCGTTAGCACTCTTTGACGAAGCATAAGACAGTTTTAGCTGTTAGCTAAATTGCGACGCACAAGCTCTTTCTTCTTCTCTTCAATCTATACGAGCATTTGAGTACTGAAGCTGAGAACAGCACATTCGGCATACCTGAGTCTTGAGCTTGCGAAGTAGCTCGGCTTCATGTCGACGTACGTATTGATCTGTGACGCGTCAAACCTCTGCAGTCATGCCCGTCAACCAGGCTTACCTTCATGAGCCCTCTCCTTTTTTCTGTAGAATTGTCATTGTCAATACCCACAGGAGAACATATGAAAACACCCACCCAAACTCCCTGCTTTGCGCAACGCTGCCATCCCTGGAACTGGAAGTGTACGCCCTCACGAGAGCGGCACGGGTAGCGATGGTGGCTGGTACACGGTGAGTAGCGATAGAAAGCATCGTGGATGTCGGGGCGTAGACGGAGAGAATGTGTGACATCCAAATAGGTCCTGTCACTCTCTGTCACGTCACACACAGTTCTCTCTTTTGCAGTCATGTCCTCGGTCCGTCTCCTCACGCAGCTGGTCAGTTCAGTCTTCCGCGTCGTCGTCGCCATCGTGCTCATCGTCGTCGTCGTTCTTGACAGTCTCGAAATGCCCGCGGTACACGCACCTTTTCTTCCTCAGCTACGCGGCAGGGTATACTTTCCGCATTTCGCCGATGCAACATCGCATTGACATATTCCCCATACGCTAGACCTCGTCCAGAACCTCTACATCAGAGAACTCAAATCTTACAAACCACCCGTCGTTGTGCGTATTCGCCTTTGTCATTCGCCTTGGGTTTCTGATTACCCCGTAGGCAAAGGATGCCCACGTCGGAAGTGTGAAAGTGTTCACATCACCTACCGCACCCAAGCCTCCGGTTCTCCCTGCGGACCTCGCAGCAGAACTCGCCGCATACGACGCCGCTGAACCAACAAAAGCAGACGTCGAAGCCGTCAAACACACCGGGCTATCGGGAGAGGAAGTCGGAGGCGGCGCAGAGGCATTCTTGTCATTCTTGGAGGCAGATGTAAAGCCTGCAGAGGCTCACCACTGATATTCAAACCTAGACCTGGAAGCTGTCGACGACTGGTTCAATAGATTTGCACGTCGTCTTTGCCCGCCGTCTTTGCCCGCACATCGATTGAGAGGTGAAGTGAGCCATCACGTTTATGTCTTACTTCTGAGATGTCTAGATTGATGTGAGAGCGACGAACGGTTGTATGGAAATGGAAATGTTTTGACATCACTGTCAAGCTACAAAGCTGGTCAAGATTTTCGCATCAGTCGATTTCGAGCTGTGACTATGTACTTAAGGAACTGCCCGCTTCCTTAATCATACTACGTCTGTGCTCCGTGCTGTCGACATGCAGAACGCTATTCCACGTCTGCTCGCTACGACGTACTTTACTGGTACGTACGTTTAATTGATGGCGCACCATGCGAAGTGCTCGAGGTTGACAGACAGTTGCTTCCAAACTTCGAAGCCGGTCTCTTGGGTTCTAATGACAGCTTTCAAAAACCGCACAGTGAGGTTGCTTGTCATGACGTCAATTTTACAAATTGAGCTCAACATAAGTACGACGATGTATTTTCCCTGCTTGTACAGACGTTGTCTCCAGATCAACCTCCTTCCTGTAAGAATTCCTATTCATATTTGCAACTCATCCTCAATCTCATCCCCACTTTTGTGGCTACCTCTTGCGCTCACCCTTTGTCTTGATCACAAAGCTGTGCTCGTACCTCACTTATAGTATCTCCCCCATGCTACGTTGGGACTTGCCGATCGTGCACGACCTTGGGGTGCTCGATGTGCCCAGTCTCTCGAGTCGCCTCCCGGCGCTGCGTGAGCGCGTGGCAGAAGTGGTTACACCGGACGTGGAAAGCTTGCGTGTGACGGGCACGTTTCATGTATGTCTTGCGGTGGGGCAGTGGATGGTGGCGAAGACATCTATAGGATGCGGCGATGGACGTGAGCGTTGATGATGGAGATATGTCTGATGGACGTTGGTGAAAGGGACGACCCTGGTAGTGTTTAGGAGAGAATGAGGAAACCCACTATGATCTGCAAATGAGCCGTTCAGGGATTGGCAATGTTCTCACACGCTGCCATTATCGAATCCACCACAGCACGAAGCCTCGCTTCTCCCTCTGCATCCAGAATATCACAATCCCACCTCTGCATCGGTGCAGTATCATTCACCTTGGTAGGGTGTTTAGGGATATTATCCGGCTTGATGTCCGCTGCGACATCGGTGGTATCCAGATGGTAAAAGCAAAGCTGCGTTCCCATAGCACTGACAGCGTGCAGAGTAGGAATAGGGCATTGATCTAAATTCCAAAGCTCGTTATGAGAATTGCACCTCAACCTCGTCCATAACTGACCGGCTAAATCTCCCAATCGCTCTCTAATCTGCACATCAGCTGCTTTGCGCGACGAGATAAAACGGAGATCAGCAGGCTTCGTCAGCTCCAGGATGAAAACAGGCCTATTTTCGAAAAGGATTTCAAAAGTGACGATGTAATCGGACGATGTCGAGGAGGCAGGTTTCAGATACTGGGGCACGACGGTGAAATCGGTGTCAGGGGGGAAGAGGGTGTTCAAGAGTTTGTTATAAGCCCCATGGAAGTCACTCTCAGCAGGATTGGGGACAATTGTTTGAAACTGGCGTATCACTTTTTCCGGCCAAGGCATGTCGCTGGTAAGGGAAGAAGACGGTTGCCTGGGACCGTCCGCACGTGACAGTTCTGCGCGAAATCTGAGGACGGATTGGGACGCACGCGCACATCACTGGCAGTAGCGCGAAGCCCATCAAACTTTGACAACAGAGGGTAGTACACCAAAACACCTAGTTGGCCAGCCGAAAGGATCCAAAAACAAGCCAGATGGGCCAGCGGGAAGGGTGGGAGGCACCCTTCTCCAGTAACAGTCGAACAATTGCTTCGTGGCCACCCTGTCGACACAACCTCTTTTAGACGGACTGGTCACGAGTCTACATTGCAACTGCATGCGGCGGCGTGGCCTAGCAGGTCCCATTTTCGTCCTCTTACCACCAGCTATTGTAATTTCACCCCCTCGGACTATAACATCATGAATGCAGCAAACCCAGCTCAAAATATCATGTACGTACATCCGGGGCTCCATTGGGAATATGCTGAATGTACTTCTAGGGCAAAAACGATCACCATCAAAGGTAAACGAGTACCACTAGACTTTTATTGCTCAACAATTAACTACAGTAGACTTGCTCATAATGTATATGGTAGTAGTGTATAAATCTCGTAATGTATGTATAGACTTCGAGTGGCTCCCGTCATGGTATGTGGGAGAATATACAATATATGGTCATTTTCATAATGTATACAGTCATCCACCACTGTTTGCGCCACCACCACTGTTTGCACCAATGAGAAAAGGAGGTCAACCTCAGCTGTCTCCCTGTGCCAAATGTGTGTTGTGTTTATTTCTTGTAGACTACGCACAAACGGACTTGGTTAGATCCATATTACATAAGCTTCAGATAGATAACCTTCATGCCGACGCACATTGCACCTCAGTCCTGACTCCATACAGTACTGAGGTGAGATCCATCTATCCATACTTCATACATTCGTACTTATGACCTGTAGTACACTTCTACAGGTTATGAGCCTCTCATGCAGAACATTCTGAAAACACACGCATATATTCGTCTAGCCCACGCATACATCGTCTAGAATGTCTAATATGACATCAGAAGAGATCAAGTTACCTAAACTTGATGCATCTGGGAAGGAGTGGACAACGTGGAAAGCCCGACTCCAGTTAGCCGTGGCCAGCAAAGGGCTCACAGAGTACCTTGATGGCACGAAGCAGACACCCGTAGATCCAGCTGTGGGACAATCACCTGGATGGATGCCGACAATGGCTAGCGAAATTAAAGCGGTCGCAGACTATGAGAAAGGTCTGGCGGCATGGCACGAAAAGGATTCAAAAATACGTCACCTTATTGCCAACACCCACCCTAACTCCATCTTCATTCGTCTCGTCAACAAGAACTCATCGCATGAGTACTTTAAGACCCTCTTTACCCTCTTCGAGCACAAGTCCTTGATTGCTGGAGCCGAACTCCGACGCCATCTAATGGAGCTTAAGCTCAAGGATGGGGGAGACGCACACGCACACATGGACAAAATCATCGTGCTGCGTGAGGAGTTATCGTCGATCGGACGACCAGTGATGGACGATGACCTGTTTAACATCATATATGCGTCACTCCCTTGAACCTACAATCCGGGACTCGCCTCTATTTCCTCAATGATGCGTCTTCAAGGCAAAACCATTACTCCTGACGAGTTGATGGACGTCGTGCTTGAAGAATATGACCACCTCACCTTGCAGGATGGCAGAAGGGGAAAGAAGTCCACCAGTGGGAATGAAGATGCAGCTTTCGGGGCTGACGCTTCGAAGAAAGGAAAGGGCAGCAGCCAGCGGAAAGCTAGGTTTGATGGGAACTGCAATAATTGTGGTTGGTATGGCCATAAGGGACGTGATTGTTGGGAAGAAGGCAGCAGAAAAGCTGGCCAAGGTCCAAAAGGGTGGAAATCGTGTGGAAAGAAGTCTAAAGACGATAAGGACAAAGGGAAATCATCAGCCCATGCTTGCACGCACACGATGGAGAACCAACCTGACTGTGCATGGCTAGCGATACCTGAATACGCAGATCCACCCGATGATGCATCTACATATGCAGCCCATGTTGAAAGCGGCAACATCCCCGAGCTCTATGACAGTGGCGCATCACAACACTTGTCACCATGTCAAGAGCGGTTCCTAACTTTACGACCATACCCATTAGACCTATCAGGGGAGCCGATAACGGAACCTTTGATGCCGTCGGAAAGGGGGACCTACCCATTTTTCTACCAAATGGAGATAAATGTTCACGTATCATCTTGAAAGATGTGTTGTACGCACCAGCGATGCGAGTCACTCTCATGTCAATCAGTCTCCTAACACAAGCGGGTTGCCGGGCAGTCTTCGACGGAAAGTCTTGC
>JBBPNA010000095.1:0-83502 GCA_038090555.1 Boletus subcaerulescens | reverse complement strand
TGACCTACATTCCACCTTGAGAACAGTGAATCGCACTACATCTATCAACTATTAGGCATGGTATCATACTGCCATATCTTATGTATAGTGGCATGTCTTCGTTGTCAGACAATAATCGATGTGAGTCAAATGTCAGAATGCCTCAATTTGTGGTGGTGGCGCAAATGGCAGTGGTGGCGCAAATGATGGTGAATGACTGTATGCTTTTACCTCATCTACTCTTGCTTTCGGCGTCAGGTGAAAAAGTGCACAGTATGTACAGCAATGCCTTGCGAGGCCATTTGAATTGGAAGTTGTTTCTGCTCGAAGTACAGGTATCACAACTTCACGAGCAGAACAGTCTTACTACGCGCACATACCATACCATCTAATTTCCATCCCATGGGGAACAAGCCTTATGGCCTCAGCTCAAGGAAAGGGTATACGGAAGCTCTTGAAAAGTTTTCCGAGAGCTCTAACAGAACCTGTATTTGGACTCTCGTCCTCTACTTGCTTATTCAGTGGTAGTTAACCAATGCAACCTACCATATAATGGTAAGTAATGGAAGAATGTACTAGATCCCCTTCTCACGATGGTTTGGTTCAGGTGCCAGCTTGCTGCGCTAGGGCTGATCCCTTAGGATTGTCTCTGGCATCCAGTTGCATCATCAACTCACTCTGTCAGTATCAGTAACATCCCCTAGCTTGTAAGTATTCGTTTGTATGCACTATATTCTGGCACACAATGGCGACTGGCGCTGGGTCCCTTATATAGTTGAGTCAAAGGTTGGACTTTCCAGACACCCAATCTGTGTCAGCTCCATGGGTATTTCACGTAAACAACGGTTTGATCTGTGTTCTGTGTCTTACCATTACCTTAATCACTGGTACTCCATCTAGGAATATTGAAAGGACATGTGATGGAATCGCCCCTGTGTGTGTGGGACGCCGAATTATGGGACGCCGAATTAGAACTTCAAAAGCCTCTCGTAACAAGTGGAGATTACTCGCGGCATCAATTGCAACATTTGCCGAGAATTCCAGCTTCTTTGAGCCCACGGGACGGCCATCAAGTTGGTACTGTAACTATCTGACGTGGGTGTCTTGTGTATGTGTTTCACACAGGTGGAACAAAGATATTTTAACCCCACAAGCCTTTTCCCTGCTCGAACCAGTCTACCAGGTTCCTCGATCTGACTACGCCATGACTGAAGAACAATATGACGCGATCATTATCGGCGCCGGGTTTAGCGGCATTTATCAACTCATCCAGTTGCGCAGACTCGGCTTGAAGCGCAAAGTGATTGAGACTGGGTCAGATCTAGGCGGAACTTGGTACTGGAACAGATATCCTGGTGCCCGTGTAGATAGCGACATTCCTTCTTTCCTTCCCCGAGCTTTGGAAGGGGTGGTCGTGGACACAAAAATTCCCTAACTGGCAAGAACTACAAAGGTAAGCCTTGCTCATTCGTCGGGGCCGTGCACTGAATAGGTGATTCCTTCGCAGCTACTTTGCGTACGTCGGTGAGAAGATGGACCTCCGCAAGCATTGTCGCTTTGATACAACCGTCAAGAGCGCCAACTGGGACGACCAGTTGCACGTTTGGCACGTCACAGGCAAAGGGAAGGACAGTATCTACAAGGCTTCCGCTCGCTATTTGGTTTCATGCACGGTTAGAATTTCCAAGTACCGTTTGTTCCTGGATGATTAATTGCGGACGACAGGGGTTCGCATCCAAGCCATATACTCCTGAATACAAGGGCTTGAATACGTTTAAAGGATTAGCTACGCACACTGCTCGGTGGCCAGCGGCCTGCGAAACTGCTGGGAAGAGGATTGGTGTCGTAGGCACTGGAGCAAGTGGTGTGCAAGTCATTCAAACTCTTGGACCACACGTACGTCTGAAACTGCTCCAAACTCAGCCTTGCTTGACATGGACTAGGCAAAACATCTCACCGTTTTCCAACGTGCACCAAACACAGCCCTTCCTATGAGGCCATACGCCATCAACAAGCAAATTCAGGATCATTACAGACTGGTGTACGAGCAGCTCTTCGAGAAATTAACCAATACGTTCTCTGGGCTCGCATACGACGTTATCTACCGACCGATGATGGAAGATACACCAGAACAAAGGTAAGCTCTTTTCGAAGAATTGTGGGACCTGGGTGGTTTCCATTTCTGGCGTAAGCGCGTTCATGGTGTTCCGAGATTTGTGACTGACACGGACCCGTATGTAGTTGCCAATTACCTGGATATATTTAAGGACCAAGCTTGTAATGACGAAGCGTACACGTTCTGGCGAAGGAAGGTCTGTGAACGTATCAAGGATCCTGTGAAGCGCGAGCTTCTGGCACCGGAGGTGCAAGCCTATCCAATTGGGTGTAAAAACCCATCCCTAGAGGAGAATTTCTACGAACTCTGTGACCAAGACAACATCGAGATCATCGACGTTAAAGCGACGCCTATTCTCGAAGTTACCCCTACGGGTGTCAAGACGTCCGGGAAAGAGATTGACCTAGATATCCTCGTTTTTGCCACAGGTGCGTCAGGTTTTTTCCTCACACACGACAAAGTCCACAAATCACTGAGTTGGGATGTGACTTAGGGTGGGACTCCCACATAGGGAGTATTCTGGACATTGACATCCATGGCTTGGGTGGTGAGACGATCCAGACCACTGGAGAGCGAAAGACGGTGTGAAGACATAGTAAGTCGACTTCTCAAGGTAGATGCACGAGCTTAACCCAATGCAAAAGAGTCTCGGCGTCACGGTGGACAACTTTCCAAACTTCTTTTTCCTGTATGGTCCCCAAGCTCCGACGGCTTTATGCAACGGACCTTCGTGCGCAGAGGTTCAGGGGGCATGGGTCGTCAAGACGATCGACTGGCTGCGTCAAAAGGGCATCACCAAGTTCAACCCATCCACACAAGCTGTGCAGGCTTACAAAGACCACATCGAAGAACTGTCCAGGGCTACGTTGTTACCCAAGGTCACCAGTTTCTGGATGGGTGCCAACGTACCGGGGAAGCGGGTCGAAGCGTACAATTACAGTGCGGGTCTGAAAATGTACAAGGAGGAACTTGCGGAGGAGGCGGAACATGGATACCCGGGTTTCCTGAGAGACGCGCTCAGGCAGACAGGGCTAGCATAAACATCATCAAAGTTGTCGTCGGGAGGTGTAAAATTAAATATTGTTGTACTCGGTTCTTGGGCAGAAGGGGGGCGATCAACGCAGTATGTACTTAATTACCCACATCTGCATCGGACATTCGCCGCTGGGAGAGGACGAAAGGGTTGGAAGCCATGGCGATGTGTTTGAGGTCTGTGATGCCACGGCTCGAAAGGATTCGGGCAGACAGGTATCCATCCGAGGTGGATCAGCGGTGGGCGAGGGTGCAGCAAATGTTGGTGGGAAGATGAGGGGCATATACAACGTGTATATTTATTGTGTCTTGTGATAATTTTTTTTTGTTGGCGATCATAACATCAGAAAGACATGAGCCAAACAGAACAGACCCGAAAAGATGACATGAGTAGTACACGCTAATCCCGCATTCTTTCAACAGATCTCTGTAAGTACAGTCATTGTGGCATTTGCAAGGTGTGACAATGCACACTTGTTTCGGTCGACGTAGCGAAGCAGGGTGATATGCGAGTCATACTGTGGTGTTCACTGTTTAGGTTAATTTAGTGGTCAACTGGCAGAGTCAGCTTAGGGCGTCAATATTAACTAGTTGTGGAAGATGACCCCGCCATAGGACACGGCAACGAACGAGGGGAAAAAAAGTATTGTGTCAAAAAGTCTGGTGATCATCCATCCTGACCAGTCTGTCTCCGTCACATGGTCTCCAAGGTCCCTAAACCAAAATATTAATTCTAACCCAAGAACAAGAGGGAATTATACTCACTGCTGACTGTTCTGGACACGCAAGAACAACCAGTCAGGTGCCTCAGGCATGCCTTGTCAGCACAACCCATAAGCCCGACCAACAACAGACAGCAAAGCAGCAGCACGAACGCACCCTTTCAATGCCGACACGCCAGCACCTTTAGACTAGTGATTCACCTCTTCTTCCTTTCCTCTTCCTCGCAATTTTTCCTCTGCGTACTGCCTTCGTGGTTCGTGAACGTCTTGTCGATGGTGGTCCCATACTTCGTAGTCTTGGCGAATCTCTGTTCAGACATACTCGTGGATGTATGCTGTTTGTTTGTGAGAGGAAGGAGTGGGACATTGAGAATTTGAGGTAAAGAAAGGACCGAATCTATTCGCGCGTATCGTGTGTGCATAAAACAGATATGTATAAGCAGATACTAGCTAGGCAGTGTCCCATGTATTGTTCGACGCACCAAACACATCCTATCCTTCCCCAAGCCTTTCCATTTCCTGCGTGTCGATCACATACGCAACAGCGTGATAGTTATCGTAGTGCCATATCTCTGCCTTCCAAGATTAAAAATTGAGAATCGGAAGATAAAGATAAACCTTGCCCACTGTTGACAAGATGTTGAACGCGTGCTACGACTTTATTGAAGACCAGGTCAAGAGAATGTCCCTGCAAGAAACGATGGACGTCAATAGGCATGATGGAGTGAAATTAGGTGTCCATCGACAACTCAAAAACACCTAGAACCGATTCCGAGTCCGAGAAGAACCCCAGATGGAGGGTAGCGTCTCTTTTCTTCGAGAAAGTAACCAACAGTGAATGCTTGGCCTGCTAGCCTGCAGATGATGTGCTGACTAAGCCACTCATTTAGGCCCCTATTACCTCTGCACTTGCACTCTCTGCACTCCGAGCGTATGTAACTTATTCTTGTTTTGCCAGACACATATCTCACACAAATATGTAGGCAACATGGACAGTTGCTCACTGACAAGTGCTGAAGCCGTGCCAAGAGGGGAGTTTGGGGACAAAAATCCTTTTCTTGATGCAACAGGAGATTCATGCCCTATTCACAAGCTCCCTGTCGAGATCCTTTCCTATCTATTTGAGATTGTAACTGATGGCTTGCATAATGCAAGTACCAGGCATGTGGTGGCCATTGTCAATCATAGACCAAGTAGCGATGTCCCCTTGGAGTTCCAGTCAGGTGCTTTAACACCATGGTTACTGGTTTCTCAAGTTTGCTGTTACTGGCATGATTTAGCTGTCACAGTCCATATTTCTCCTGACTGGTCTAGCTCTGGAGGAGGTACAGAGGTGTTGAGGTAAAAGTGTACTGGAGCTATTTGAGGTTACGAGTCAAGTCTGAGTTTGATGGACTGAAGTCCGTTTGGACAAGATGTGTAGGAGGAGGTGCTGACATGGGTTACTGACTAGCAGCGATGCCTGGAGTTGTCGGAGGACGGAATGACCAGAGGAGTGGAGTTGTTGAGGACATCAGCGCAGGACTTATGTGTTGCGCCCTTGCTAGACTCACTGGTCCTTGTATTTTGGAGGTTCGGGTGAAGGTTAGGAAGAGGTGTATATAGATGGAGGGCTGGGTATGATAGACAAGGCTATGAATAGTAAGGCGAGGAGGTCGGACGAGATTAGGATAGTTTCGACGAGATATTCATACTACTACTACAACAGAGAATACAGAAGTGTTATATACACTAAAAGTCCGGAGGAGATCTGGATCCGTAAATACTGCGCGAGGCGATGTACATAGGAGCAGAATGATGATCAGAGTGGAGCACGGAACACAGCTGGGGCGGGCTGTACCGATTGACAGGCGAAATACAAGCTAGAGCTGAAGGGGGTTGATTAGAGGTACAGAATTCAGAGGTACAAGTCCGAGGTATTCCGGAGTTGGAACAGAGTTGGACTTGTCAAATATCTTGGTCTAAGGTAAAACAGTATTCTGAGGTATTCCGGAGTTGGCTGGAGTTGGACTTGGTGGATTTCTGGGTCGTGACATTTAGCAATCTCAACCCCATCCCTTTGGGCAGCCATCCATATCCCTCCCCAGGTCCAGTCATGTCCATCTTTCCACTGCATTGCGACACAATTGGAACGCAGCAAAGAGTTCCCATTAGATATCCGAATCCACCTGGACAAGTCTTCGAATTATCCCAGTGTCTTCCTCCACATGATTTGCAATACTCTTCTTGCACAGGTTTGCCGCTGGTGCTCCATTGAGGTGAAAGTTACTTGGGCTGAAGACATGTATGAAATCCTTGATGCAATTTCCAAAGCACGCATTCCAATCGCACCCCAACTCAAATCAGTCATGCTGATCTGTTCGCTGGATCATGACATGTTTGACTCTTCAAAAGACTACATCAAGTCAAAGTGATTTGTGCTCTTTCACTCTTCAGCTCCTCATCTAAAAACCATTTCCCTAATGGGGATCAACATTGACTGGAACCAACCTTGGATCTCTTCTGCATCCGATCTTGTGGCTCTTGAAATTTGTGTCGCTAGTGTGCCGTCCTGGATCCAATTTGCCACCATCTTGCATGGCGCTCCAAATCTGCAAGTTCTTATGTTTGATGACATGCAACCAGACTTGGGCATTGATTGGAATGATTCAAACATTGGAAGCACTTCTAGTATTGTTCTGATCAAGCTCCCAAGGCTTAGCCAATTGCATATCTCGCCATATTCCAGCGCAGTCCAAATATACTGCAACTGTTACATTCACGCCCTCAAAGAGCTCACAATATCCTCTCACTACCATGCCAGCCAGGAGGACGTGGATGTGCTTGTTGCTTGACTTGTTGGGCCACAGGCAGTCACTTGCACTCCAGCCTCCAAGTCTCCAGAGGCTCAGCTTCTTCACACACGAAACCAGTCACACAGCTTGCTCGCTGGTGTTGAGCGACTCCACATTGACTACACTTTTCACCACTGGAGCACTGGACACATTGATTCGGTATACTGCATTTTGAACCAGCTCACATCTCTTTCACTCAATGGCCCTTACGAACCCACATTCATTGATCTTCTTTTCACACCAACGGGACAACTCTGTGATGTTAGGCTACCCTGACTTCAAACACTCAAGATTTCTTATGGTTTCCGTTCTATGTACATTTGACACATCTGTGCACTTGCGTGGCATAGAAAGGATACAGGTGTCCCTCTGAGAACAATTATTTTTATGTGGGTCCAGAGGGGTACGTTCCCAAAAGACTGCCTGTTGTGGTTCCAGGAGAATCTGGAGACGTTTACTCCACTTGAATATTGATGTATCTACCATGAATATATCACTCACATGTATGACTGTCTGAAGCCGTCAAGTTTGCACCCTTTGCTCACTGGCTGTCCAGGTAACGTGGAGGCTTTCACATTCCGCTCTCAATTGAACAATTGTTTCCAAGATAGCAAATCCGCTTATGGAGACACATTGGATGGGTGTGTGGTGTCAGCGTGGGTTAACACACACCATGACTCTGAATCCATCAGGTGGGGTTTTGAGGATGAGCTTCGCACTGGCTGTTGTGCTACCATGGAAAGGAACAATGTGGTAAGGGGTGCCTCTTATACACGGGGAGTGAGGTTGTTGAAACCGAGATGACAAAAGCAAAGACAGGACTCAAGAATGCCAACAGAACTGGGAAGCATCATGTGGACCGGTGTCGCAGTGTCATGGAATTCATTGCATGTTGGTCTAGGGAATACTCACCTACAGGGTCATGCTACTGCACACTAACTGAATCTGATCAAGGCTGAAAGTCGCCAACAGCTTGAGAGGTCAACTCTATTGCCAATTAGAGCACTCAGCACTGAATGTCCACATTCATACTGGGACAATCAAGGAGGTGGAAACAATGTAGGCCAAGTTTCGTTTTGGAGGCAAGTACCGCATGCAAGAGATAAATGCTGACATTGTGCTGACTTAGACAGTTTCAGGGACGATGCTACATACTTCAAGCAAATGATCTGTGAGCGAGAAGGTGTTGGTATCTGAGGGAAAATATTGAACCAGTAAATTTGAAGGGACATACCTCATTGGCAGCGAAGCAGTCATAGAGTTCCACCATGCCAACTTCGTCTCATCCTCGCCCAGGTGCAAAATGTTACGCTTGGCCCGGGTAGGGACGAGCATAGCCCTTGGACGGTACGAGGGGACGAGGATTCAGAGTAAGCGTGTCTTTATGGCGACACGAAGTCCTTTGAGTAAAGGAGACGTTGCTAGTCTAGTGCTAGACAACGGTTCAAGGGTTCAAGGATTCGAGGGACGAGGAGCTAGTCTAATGCTAGCGGAGAGACTTAGACTTGACAAGGAAGTGAATTCCACGAAGTAACAAGGTATTACAGGGATGATCAAGGGAGATCTAAGCTGAGGTATAACCGAGCTACGAGTCGGTCTTAAATACAAGACAAGAAGTTCAGGGCTGGTAGGCATAAGGGTAGGCATAGAACAAGGAAGAATGTGGTGGAAGGAAGTCGCTGACAAAGCAAGTGATAAGGATTACGTGGAAGGAAAGAGTCAGCAACGAGAAACTAAAAGAAAGTCCAAAGGCGAGACTCGAACGTGCGAGCTAGCGTAGTAGTACAAGCAACAAGTAAAGAGAAAAAGGTAAGTTGTAACACGAAACCAGCTTGTGCAAAAACTCTATCAGCACATCGTTTTGTCATGCTATACCCAACTACTTCCATTGTACTCCCAGACTCGAAGGTGGCTGGTTGATCCGTCACAAGTGCTTGTGCAACAATCTCGATGGCTTGGTTCTCGAGCTTATGAGCATGTACAAAATCCTCTGATGCAACAATGGAACAAGCTCCACCGTCCTGCAGACATGCTTAGTGGTAGTCATGAAAGATGGCAATGAAGCTGACTGATGTTGGACTGCACATGAACTCTGTCAGCTGATTGTTGATCTTTGGTGAGTTCAGGACCTGTTCTTCAGTCCATCCATTCAGGAATTGTGAGTATGGGTTATTGACCGAGTGTCGGTGGTTCTTTACAGCTGTTATGTTATCACTCTTCAGCAAATGGAATAGGCTGCCAAGCACATGCAGTACGACGTCTAGCACAAGCGAAACACACCCACTGTGGGTAGTAAGTACACTTTTAATCATTGTAGAATGTCACTGAGCAATGAACCCCATTGAATAAATACACTAACCACCCCATGCATCGTATTCATTGACGTAGTTAACACTGATGAATCATTGTAAAAAAATTGTGGACAGAGACAATGTGATAAATGTGATGAAAATCAATGCGTGCTCTGGGACAATGAATATCATACATGCTCCTCGTCATCACCTTGTAGCTTGATTTTGTCAACTGTAAAGGCAGTATTGGCAGACCCCATGGATCAGTCAATGATTCCCCAGTGTTTCCAAGTCCCCACTCTTTGTTACAACTTACCTTTTTCTTCTTACTTGTCGCTTGTACTATCACGCAAACTCGCACGTTCGAGTCTCGCCTTAGGACTTTCTTTTTCTTTTCTCGTCGCTGACTCTTCTCTTCCACGTAATCCCTATCAATTGCTTCGTCAGCGACTTCCTTCCATCACATTCCCCCCTGTTCTATGCCTACCCTTATGTCTACCGACCCTAAACTCCTTGTCTTGTATTTAAGACCGACTTGTAGCTCGGTTACTCCTTAGCTTAGATCTCCCTTGATCTCCCTTGTAACAAACTCGCTACTTCGTGGAATTTACTTCCTTCGAAGCCTCCTCGCCGAGTCTAAGTCTCACCGCTAGCATTAGACTAGCTCCTCGTCATTGAACCCTCGACCCCTTGAACCGTTGCCTAGCATTAGACTAGGAACGTCCTCCTTATTCAAAGGACTTCGTGTCACCATAAAGACACGCTCACTCTGATCCTTGTCTCCTCGTATCATCCAAGGGCTACGCTCGTCCCTACCCGGGCCAAGCGTAACACTCTTCCAACAACTGCTTTGACATTGCACAAGTCAGTGATGATGGGTGCTAACATCCTGGAGAAGTGGGTCGTTATCATTGCAGCATCCTCGCCCTCTGTCTTGACAGGTGCAATGAGTGCGAGGAGTAACATTGTGTCAGAGAGGTGTCTCCATCCAAATCCATCACCCAGGTGACAAACAAGAATCTGTTTGAGTTGACCATACTGGATGGCAACGAGAGGGTCCCCAGCACCATCCTCTTGTGGATTCTCAAATTGAATCTCGTACTGACAAGAAAAAAATTCAGTGCATCAAGCATGCATGGGTCACTTTTCCACATATCCGTACAAATGTATTCTTGCAGTGTGATTCACAATGCCTATCAAACGATTCTTGTGTCTCGATACAATCCCCTCCCTTACGAATGCGAAACTTTGACCATGATGGCATGGTGCACGGTGTATTGGCAAGTACTCAGGCAAATTGCCCTCCGATGATTGCCTGGAGGTAGATAGTGACCTGTCTGCGTAAATCTTCATCTGGCTGATAATTTGCATGGTATGGCCCAAGTAGTGCTTGCATAGGATCTGCTCGACACAATTAGATAGATGAAGTTCATTTTTTTCGATATGTAGACCCATACTCAGGAAAACCATGCTCACCCTGGGAGAGCTCGTCTCTTTGGGAACCACAACTGACATGGCCCATCTCAGCAAGTTCATCCTCGAGGTCAAACTTGGCACAGAGTTGGCTTAGGTATGCCATGTGTAGGACACGTTGATTTAAGTTGCTCCAAGGCAACCGTCTGGACCGCAGTGCTGCCTGTAACATACCACAATACCGTTCCATCAAAAATGTCCAGCTCGTCCATACCGGTCCGCAGAATCTTATTCCTGTGGCCACATGTAACAGTCCGTGGATTGGAAGTGTGCAAGCCGAGAGCTGTTCTTCCTTGTACTGGTAATAGTATCTGTAGTCAGTCGTCAGCATCTCTGAACCACATACTACTATTCAACTTTTCATACTTTTCATACAACGTAACCCAAAGAATAAGCCCTGCTTCAATATTGTCAACTTCCTTCATGGTGAGCACAAACTTGATCATTTTTCGCATCAAGACCACCAATAGCAGCATATGGTCATAGAATTTCTTGTTGGGAAAGCGATCCTTCAGCAGAATGGGTGCAAGATACATGAACCAGAACCCCCAGGCCTCAGCGGTGAACATTGATTGATCCTTGGCAATGTTTCCTAACACCCGTACGAAAGCCGAGGGAATATAAGGGATGGCATTGGCCATTTCCTCGCCGATGCATGTTCAAACATGGGGGGCGATCTCGTAAATTTCAGCTCCCATGTCTGGCACTTTGGAGCACCCGGTCCAGAAATTGACCAGAGTGGGGATGATGTTCTCAAGGAACAAATGCATCCATTCCCATGGATAGGATCGGGCGTAGTCAATGCTGCCTACCTGCTGCAGCGAAGCCACACCATGGATACCACTCTGCTTTGCAATCTCACTGTGGCATTTCTTCGTCAGAGAGGGATCTGCCAGTTGTGTAACCATCTCCAAAAATTCTCCATGTGTGCACATCTCCAGCTTGTCTGGTTCTACTGGATGACATGTTTGATGAGGAGCGACAGGAGTGCACAGCGGCATATAGTAAACTGTCCCCTTTCCTGTTATATTCCGTATGCCTTCAATCTTGCACGACCGGCAGGGATGTACTGCATTGTGCCCCTTGATGTTTAGCAATTTCTCAATCGCCAATATATCACCGTTCTTGAAAAGTATATACGCGTGGAGGTCAAATGACTGTTGAGAGAGTGTATCAAATGTTTCGACACCAGAGGCAAGAACAGCGAGCTCGTCATCAAGGGGTGCAAGGAATGAGGCCAAGTTCTTGGGTTGATGTGGACCTGGGATCACGCCGACACAAATGAGGTGTTCAGTCTGTGTGCATATTTGTGGCAGAAGATTGAAGTTTTGAAGAATGATTGGAGTGGCACAGGGGCCACCTCGGTGATGTTTGAATAAGAGGTAGCTCTCAGAATGTCAGGTCATAGCGACCCCCTACATTCAGAGTCTGATGGCTGCTGCTCTTGAGCGTTGCTGCATCAAAGAGTGTTTGGTGTTTCTGCACAGAACAGCCTGTGTCCAAGGGTTTTCACCCATGAGCAGATGACAAGCGGTAAACCGCATCGTCAGAGCTGCGGGGCTCATAACCTGTTGCAATAGCTGGTAGCCGGCATTGCCACATGGGCTACCTAGGAATCTACTCTAGGGTTTACTTACCTTGGATTGGTTGGAGTTCTCAGAGCTAATAGCGGTTGCTGGTCAAGAGAGATGTATTATATTCAGACTCATTCGAGTCTTATATATGCTTTGTAATGCTTACTTAATATAAGGTCACGTGACTGTAAGTACGCATCCTTTCAACAGAGGATGCCAAGGATGCCGAGCAAAATGATGATGAAGCAGAGGCCGAGCAAAACAATGAAGGGGATGCCGAGCAAGACGATGACAAAGCAGAGGCCAAACAAGATGACGATGAGCAGGCTGAGCAAGGTGGCGACAAGGACCCCTATGACACAGCTGAGGCATTGCTTTCCCTTGCAGACAAGCAACCCCCATGGTTGAAGCATTGCACTGCAGGCAAGCAGAGTTCAATACCATCGAAACGGCCCTGTCAGGATGAAGCTCATGAATCAACTCTGCATCCAAGCAAGAAGTCAAAGCACTCCCATCAAAATCCATTGAAGCACACCAGTCAACAAGCTCAACTTGATGCGACAGGTGCCGTGGCTTGCCCGAAGAAGCGCTGTGATACTCAACCTGATAACCAGGTAAGTATACAATTAAATAACGAACAAATACCTCTCGTTAACAGTATCAGACTCGGGACATAGATGAACTAGAGCCTAATGAAGATATTGATATGTCAGATATTCTGACTGCATCAGTAAATTTACAAGAGTCTTATTTCAACTTATATTGTACTACATTGAGCCATGAAATAAATGTGAAGTAGCTAGAGTCGAACTCATGAGTCATGCAGCATTCAAAAATGGAAATAAGAGCCACACAACCCATTACACCATAGATCCATACATAGAATATGTAATAAATTGTATATGAGTACATTCCCAAGCTGTGACAATAATTTCAACAAGTCTCACTTACACTCAACCTGGACAATACATCAACCTTAGATGTGCTGGAGACTTGTTGAAATTATTGTCACAGCTTGGGGATGTACTCATATACAATTTATTACATATTCTATGTATGGATCTATGGTGTAATGGGTTGTGTGGCTCTTATTTCCATTTTTGGATGCTGCATAACTCATGAGTTCGACTCTAGCTACTCCACATTTATTTCATGGCTCAATGTAGTAGTACTAATGTACTTATTGTGCTTATTGTGCTTAGCTGACCCAGCTGCCTGTCCATGAGCAAGATAAGTCAAATAAGTACAATATAAGTTGAAATAAGACTCTTGTAAATTTACTGATGTTTCCACGATCTGATTGCTAATCGTGCTTTGCTTCGCTTGATCAGGATCGCTTGCGGGGAGGAAAGGATCAGGGACAACGCAGTAGAATAGTGGGAGACAGCCTCGTCATATCGCTGGACGCCTGCCGCTGTATCTCCGAGACGCTCTAGTTTTTTTGAAGAAGTTTGCCCGAACACTTATGAAATATGTCAAATAAGTACACTGTACGGGATCGCACTGCGGCTGCTTACCACGAATCCATTCCAGATGCTCGCCATGCCCTCCCAATTCAGTCTTCAATTCATGGAAACATTTGGCTGCATCGTTTGTGCGACCCGCTGCATCCAAGGCTTCACAGAGTCGCTGTCGAATTCTGATGTCGAGATTATCGAATTTCCATCCTGTTATCTTGTCAGGGACGATGAGATTTTCGATTTTCGATACGTTGCAATACGTCCAAAACATACCAGCGATATCGCAAAGAGGGGAGGCCCAAGGTAGTCTCGCTTTTGAGCTTGAGCACGCTCGAACGACTGTATCGCACTATCGTGGTCACCGCACTCCATCTGCGAGTTTCCGAGGAGAAGATACATGTAGGCCTTCTGAAACTGTTAATGACAATATTCGCCGCGTGGTCGCTGCACGTGCCTGAACTATGTAGCATATAGAGTTGAAGGAAACGGTAGTAATGAGGTCGTCTACGCGTGATATCGCATCGGGATGTTCCCCGGCCATGAAGACGATAATAGCCTAAGAACTATGAGCGGTTGAATTGTAACCGAACGTTGAAGATACAGACCTTGATAAGAAGGAGACAGGTAACATGGGATGAATGGAAGTGCTCGAACGCAATGTCACAGGTCCGATAGGCCTTTTGGCTTTCCCCTTTGCCGACGTGAGCTACACCTTTTGCAATGAAGCTAATGGCAGACGGCTGGATATCGATGGCCTATCATGAAGTGGCGTCAGCATGTCAGTATTTGTGAGTAAAGTGATAAGCACCCTTTCGGCATCGACGAGGGCTGCATCCCACTTTCGTAGACGAGTCCGCACGAGAGCTTGACTAGCGAATGCGGTATGAGCCGGATTCTGAGACTCGGAGATCGCTACAGTCAAGAGGGTCTCTGCATTTTCAAGCTGATCGTGCTTCCATGAGTCCAACACAGCGTCGTCAATCTGAATGTCAGGTTCCTGGAGAGTCGGGTGTAGAGACGACGGAATCGATAAGGCCGTCACAGAGTCGTCGACCTCGATGACGGAGACACGAGCATCCTTGCATGGACTGGGAGATCGGGGAGTTTCAATAGCTGCCTCCCGTCCAACATCATCGTGTTCAAGGAGTTGCCGACTTCACACATTCCCTCCGCCACTCCAAGTACCGAAACGGAAATGACTACGGCCAGACCCCGCTCCTTTTCACTTAATCTCACCTTAGCTATGAAGCTGCATGACCGACTTCATGAGCTCCCTGTACCGATGTTTGTAGGAAAACGGATGAAGCTCCCGTGCCTCGCTTTCAAACTTGGTCCTGTATCAGCAACTGAGAGTGCGTCGGGACACGTGTTTCGTGCGAAGACGGATGCCCTTGGGACCGTAGAGATTACGACCACAGAAGATCTCTCCCAACTGAACTTTCTGGTTCTTGTTCACCCATGGATCGACTTTCTCCTCGACCGCCAACCCGTAGGAAGTATCATCGAGACAACATTCGAACAGCTAATGGAGGGTCAATCTTCCTCGATCGGCGAGCCGCCTTCGTCCCCTGGTCCTTCCAGTATCACCCCCACTATCTCCCAGTCCCGAACAGCGCGGCTGGCCTCCCGCTTTAGGCTATCTTTTGGTGCACGGTCCCGAGACGCAGAATCGCTCTTGTCCCTTTCGCCCGTATCACTGGCGGACAAGCGGATGCAAGCCCTCCAGCTCGTCGCTCGCCTAAGACAGCCGTTTGGTGCACTATTGCTCACGCCGACACGTCAAAATGTAGCCGAGTACAGGGGGTGGCTTCGGAGAGTCTTATCACTGTCCGGGTGCAGGAAGACACACCATTGAATGTGCTGACAGCCAGCGCACAAATGTTGGACGTACTCTAGAGATATCGAATCAATCGACAGTCGTATGCGTATGTCGCACTTGTTTCCCCATGCTTTTGCTGAATGATCTCATGTTATTGTTGATTTCCTTTCCATCTGTTGACTTCTCGAACTGTCGCTAATCCTTTAGAGTCTCGTATCATCGACCTGTATCCTTCTGGACCAGTTTCCGTGAGCTGTTTTGATCGATCTTTGTGGATCGTTATCTTATTCCTCAGATAGTAGGCAATATCTCGTGTGGTTACAGAGCAACAATGTACATACACTCGAGGTTTTGTAACTTTGTAGCGTCATGGACGACAAACCAATATCCCAAGTATGCCAACTTGTGACTCGCCTTGGGTCCAAGCTTGAGGACTCTGGCCTTCGACGATATCCGGACCATGGGCTTGACAAGTGACCTCAATGATGACCTTTCCTTGAGGTCACCATGCCTGAACATAGAAAGAGGACAAAATGGATGAGATGGCGTAGTGCATAGTCCAAAAGAGGGCCGGCTGGATCGTTTCTTCAGAGGACTAGAGATTCTCCCATGGTCTGGTTCCGAGTAGTCGGGTGCGGAAAGGCAGTGACAAGGGGCTCACATTATCTGTGGAGTTATAACCCACAGGACGATGCAACTCGCGATGACAAAAGGTCCAAGGAGCAACCCTCTTTGACGTCCGATCCCGTAGACAGCGTGCTCACCCCACTATACATCACTGTCCACGGATCCGGAAAGGCGCCATTCAGGATATCGAGCAGGAGAAGAAAAGGCCAATAAATATCGTTGCGGAACGTCTACAGAGGGTAAGCATGCGATTGCGAACGAACTGCCAAAAGATTAGCCCATGAAACATCGCTAATGCGTGATTGCGCCCACCTCCTGGGTACACCCGTGAGGTAAAATCCTTCATGCTTCATCAAGGACACTCTTGAATAATTTGGCGATCTGGCTGTGGTTTATCCATTAGTTTTTGTGATGAGGGGCCTGGAGGAGGTGTAAAAGGCATCTTTATCTCACGAGGGTACAGATCGAGCAGATCGACTGGTGAGTAGGAGAGATGACGTCTGTTGTTCCTCGTACGAGCAAATCGCCTCTGTTACTTGCAAGCATAACGGTCGCAGCCATCGGATATTCGAACAGAGACTTGAGTTGCTATGTGAAACATTCACTGCACGACCCCGCATAAGTTGATGATATCGTGTATCGTGATACAATCCATCTAGCCACACCTCGTTAATAAACATTACCCCGTGGATGGCTTCCGCGACATATTTTGTAACCTGTCCACCCTGAGGCCTCGATCTGATGAGCTTCAGCACAAGTGGGACAAGGCATGCATGCTGAGAAATGTACCTTGCTAGCTTTGCTTATGGCAATGACTTGTGCGTTGAGACATTGAAGGCCTTGACGAAGAAGTGATTATCTTGGGCCTGGACTGGCAAATGCCGGAAACACGAGGTGATGGAACAGTGGGCCACAACTAGTTTGCGACTTCCACCGCTGCTCAGCTACATTTCCGCTGATGACTCCATTGACCAGTGCGTACTGTCAAGATGCAGTTGTGTTAATGCTGACTATTCCATGAGAACATTCCCAGCCCATTGAAATCGACGTCGGTAGCCCGGTAGAGGTCGTGGCATTCTCAGCAAATGGCGAGCATATCTTGAGTGGTGGTCCGGGGGTTCAAATGTGGCGAGTGGAAGACGGCGAGCGAGTGGCCACGATGGCAACCACTGGGTTTGTCGAATGTCTTGCTGTGTCAAGGGATGGCAAATGGGTTGCAGCGATGGCATTCTCAAGCGATATCTTCGTGTGGAACGCAAAGACATACGAACAAGCCTTTGTGCACCACGACGACACGGGTAAAGCCTGCGCGGTCGATTTCTCGCCCGACTCGACGCGACTTGTCTCCACAGCAATTGGAAGAGCCACCATCTTGGAGGTCCCAACTGGCAAGCAAGTACAAACACTCCGCCACGATCGTTGGGAGGTTGGAGCAGCAAAGTACTCGCCAAAGGGTGATCGAATTGCGACAGCTACTGCTATCGACGTTCGTGTCTGGGACAGTCATGACGGCCGCTTGCTCGTGAATATCGACGTACAAACAATTTCGTGGCGCAACAATGGTCCCCTCTGGCACAACGACCACCTGTTTGTCCTGACCAGGGATAAAATCAAGCAATTCGAAGCATCCACTGGGTCAGCAGTCGCAGACTGGCCAATCTCTAATTGGGAACCTGGCTCGTGCATTGCCCTACCAAAGCATGGGCAATTCATTTTGTGTTCCACGAGAACCACTGTCACGTTTTTGGACACGTCGACACACACCCAACTCGGTCTCGTTCAATATCCTCAAGGCATACGTTCGATCACAATTTCTCCAGCAGACCAGTATCTCGCAATTGGTGGAAACAATAAAATCATCATCGAAAGTCTATCTTGTATCACCGTGAGTATCGTATTCTGCGTGTATCTGGTCAATTTTCTGGTTCTGACCGTCTTTCCGCATAGGATTCAATCCCATTGTCTCGCCTACACCCCACTTTGCAGGAACCTGACCTCGAGATTGATGACGCTGCACTTGACTCATGGAAGCACGATCAGCTCGAAGATGCGGAGGCGTTATTGACTGCAGCAATCACCACGTCTCAGTGTGCGACTCATCATGCACTTGCTGGTCGAGCCCTCGTGCGGTCTCGCCTGCGAAAGTGGGACGCAGCCCTCGTTGATGCCAAAAGGGTACCCATTACTCTGCCCCCATATCCGATTGCGCTGACGTCAAGTTATACCAAGGCGGTCGATGCTCGGCCATCAGTCATGGGCTACATTGCAAAGAGTATAGCGCATATCGGCAATGGAGAAAGGGACAAAGGCTATCGAACCTGTGATATCGCATTCGAGCGCTTTCATGCGTGTCATGTTACGTTTCTTCTTCTGGTCAAGGTCCGTACGTTTCAGGCTCGGTTGCCGTTCAGCTTCTCATCTCCTACAGGCCATCATCGCATGTATGGCTGGAGAGCACCTCAATGCAATATCGCGCGTGGACGACCTTATTGCTACGGTGCATTTCAACTCGGTCTGCTACACAGTCCAGGCACGTGCACGACATGTTAACACGGGGCGAATCGCCACTGACGGTTCCAGAAGGCATATATGTATCTTCTTCTTGGGGGCTCGCAGATGGAGCGCAGTGACTATAAGGGTGCAATACAGTCGTTCGAGCGTGCTCGAGCTCAAATCCAGGACTACGTCGGGCCTCCCCTCTTTGTGATTTCACTGGTGAGTTGGATGATGAGCGTATTATAACGTGTCGAAATCACTCACTGTCTCTGACAGATCTCCGGATGGAAATTCGATAATCTCGGTATCACAATCAGGCAGCGTCTTTGTGAAGCCTTGTATGCCATGGGCCGCACAAATGATGCTGGGGAATCTCTTATTGAAATGATAAATGATTTCGACACAGAGGTATACATGAGCGAAGCCAACGTCAAGTGGGTTACCGGTGAGCTTATGTTCTACATCTTTGGTTGCCGCGCGTTCGAAATTCTCCACAGACTTTGCCCATAGATGCCTCTGCGCTCCCGAAAGCGATGATGATGCGGGGTCGAAATCGGGACACGATGAAGCGACGATGGTTGGTGTAATCCCCAATTCATCTACCCCCGCACCACTCGTGGGAGAGTGGACAAAAGTGTCGTTGACGAGTCGCTCGTGGAAAGATACCTTGATCGCCGCTACCGGTGTGAGTATCTTCTTTGTCTCTTGTATGCCTCACAGTCCTGACACCCTTGGTTGAAGTTCACGATTCCGAGATTTACCATCTACCAGGCCGTGTGTGAACGTTTGGAAACAGTCGACCGCGCAAAGGACGCTACCGAATGTCTCAAGAAAATGATGGATGAATTGGTAGAAGAGGTAAGCGTGCATGGTGAACAGATGGCATGGGTTCTTGGTAAGTGGTCTTGGACAACGTGCAGGCATCGTTATCGACGCGACTGTTGTGTGCTAGACTTCAAACGTCGTTGTTTGGGCAAGTTGGAGAGCCTCGGGGACAGCGCAATGAGCGATGGATGGCATCATGATGCCATCTCTCATTATTCAGTCGCACTGGCGCTCGATCCCGACGTCTCACAGGAACTCTTCATCAAGCGAAGCAAGGCACACGTTGCTGGGGGTTCATGGATGGCGGCGTTGAATGATGCAAACAAGGTGTGTCTCTTTGTGTTGCTCAGGCTAGTTCTCCCGTTGATATACGATCACCAGGTGATTGAGCTCGATCCACTGTCCCCATGGGGTTACGAGAGGAAACACGCAGCATTACACAAGGCAGGGGATTATGAAGGTGCGGTAAGCGCATTCGAGACGATGCTCGCGAAGGTGTCACAATCGTCTGATGTAGAGATTCACGGTGAGGGTGTCAATAACATATTGAGGTTCATCCACTGACCTTGTTCCTCAGAGCGTTACCGCCAATACGTAGACCCAGGAGAGTCGAGAGTGGCAATCCGGAGGGCTATACAAGATGCTATTCATGACTCGCCACGCGTCCTCATCAACACCATCTCTGGCCGCCTTCTCAATAAATCTCAACAGGCTGCCGCATTTGAATCACTCCCGGTCTTCAATAAGTTGGTCTCCTCCACGACGACAAACATCGACCACGCAAGTATCGAACATGACGTTACACAATATTATCGTTATGCCATGTTCTCGCACAAATGGGAAGACAACGAGCCTCTATTCGAGAAAGTCATCCACATGATAGTGTATGATCTTGATGCATCCCTCACCCACGACAAACTCAGGATGTTCTGCAAGATCGCGCGGGATGCAGGTTTTCATTGGGCTTGGAGTGATACGTGTTGTATCAATAAGGCGGACCATTTCGTGCTCCAAGAGGCCCTGGTTGCCATGTTCAAATGGTACCAGGGTTCCGCTCTGACTGTTGTTTTACTCCGTGGTGTCCGCTCTCCATCGCGACGCGGTGATCTCGTGAAGAGTATCTGGAACACTCGTGCATGGACATACCAAGAATACCACGCCTCAAATGTAGTCCGATTCTACAACGAGGACTGGACACTCTACAGGGACCTCGACATTCCGAACCACAAGGAATCACCCGAGATCATCTCGGAGATGGAAGAGGCAACGGGTGTCTCTGCAAGTGCCCTGCTGGCACTCCGACCGGGTCTAGATGCTATACGGGAGAAGCTGTGTCTAGCTTCGAAACGACAGACAACCTTTGTGGAGGATGCAGCGTATTCATTGCTTGGGATATTCTCCATGTCCTTACCGGTCGTATATGGGGAGGGAGACCAAGCACTCGGGCGACTGTTGGCTCAGCTACTCGCGAGTTCGGGAGACACGAGCATCCTTGCGTGGACAGGCAGATCTGGAAGTTTCAATAGCTGCCTCCCTGCGAAGATCGTTGTGTTCAAGCAGCTGCTGACAACGCACATTCCCCCAGTTATCCAACCTTTTGAAATGGACAGAGCCACTGCCGCATTGCGAGCGTCTTCGCTGAATCTCACCTTATGCATGAAGCTGTATGATCGACTGCATGGCCTCCCTGTGTCGTCGTTTTTAGGACAACGGATGAAGCTTCCGTGTCTTACTTTCACGCTTGGACCTGTATCAGCCATTCGGAGCACGTCGCGACGCGTATTCCGCGCAAATACCGATGCCCTTGGGATCGTAGAAATTAGGACCACAGAAGATCTTTCCCGACTGGGCACCTTGACTCTTATTCACCCATGGATCGATTTTCTCCTAGACAGACGACCCGTGAAAAGTGTTACGGAGATGATATCTGAGGAGACAATCGAGGATCAGTCTTCCTCGAGAGGCCAGCCACCCTCGTTACCTACTTCCAGTACCACCTCTACCGCTCCTCAATCTCATATGGCATGGCTTGCTTCCAACTTTGGGCTGTCCTTCGGTGCACAGCCTCGAGATGCCGCATCGCTCCTGTCGCCTTCGCCCGTATCATTGGCGGACAAGCAGACGCAAGCTCTCCAGCTCATTGCTCGCCTGAGACAACCATTCTGTGCACTGTTGTTCACGCCGACGCGTCAAAATGTGGCAGAGTACAGGAGGGTCGCTTCGGAGAGCCTCATCACTGTCCGGGTGCAGGAAGACACACCGTTGAATGTGCTGATAGCAGGTGTACAGCTTCTAGACGTGCTCTAGGGATTTCAAAGACACTCGTGCGTCGGATTTATTTCCTTGTGCTTTTGCCGTGTGTTAGGACATTGTATCATGTTATCGTTGACGGTTTAGGATGGTCTCCCAAACACCAGATGTATTTAGATCTAGCAGCGGGTGTGATTACCATGGAGTCGCGGTGTCGCTGAGGCATCAACGCTGTGAATAGAAAAATCACTATTACTCGATGTTTAACCGTTACCTTTATCATTAGAGAGGTGTCCTTTAGTGGGCTAATTGGTGATTGGTGAAACACGACGTTTAAATATGTACTAAGGAGCGATGCCTCCTCACTCCAGCTGGTAAGTTACCGCCGACAAAAACGTTGCGATTGGCCACATAGATTCTGCGAGTAGAGTTAGTAGTAGACGTCACGAAATCAAGATCACTAATGACTCTTGTTTGCCTCACATTAGTTCATACGCATGTTTTCGTGATTCCTCGGGGAAAGCGCGGCTAGCGTGAACAAGCACGAGGCGATTGAGCGTGTGTATTATTAATTTATAGTATCATTGAGGCTGTGACGGAGGGTACGACCCACAATTTGTTCATAACCTCCACCGTTGCTCGACTACCCTGTGCCACCGATGACTTCGTCGTCGACAACCACCAGTGCGTGCGGGTGAGATGGAGTTGCGTTTATGCTGACATTAGGCAAGAGCGTTCCCCATCCATCGATGTGGATATCGATATGTGGTTAAAGAGAGCGATATTCTCGGCGAACGAGGAGTATCTCGTGGGTATTGTCCTCGACGGGGTCCGAGTGTGGCGCGTGGAGGACGGCAAACAGATAAAAACGATGAGAGCAGAATCTGCCAGGTGTCTCGCTGTGTCGCAAAGTGGCAAATGGATCGCGGCTGGGACAGACAATATCGGCGTCATCATGTGGGACGCAAAGACATATGAACAAGTCTTGAGGTACAAGGACTCGGATACCCCCAACATCCTCGGGGTCGATTTCTCCCCCGACTCGACTCGACTTGTCTTGGCGACGTGGCTCAAAGCCACTGTTTGGGACATCGCGACCCGCAAACAAGCACATACGCTCCACCACCATGGCCATGGTTGGGTTAAAACGGTGCAATACTCGCCGCAAGGCGATCGAATTGCGACAGCTTCTCATGATTCCGTTCATGTCTGGGACAGCAATAATGGCGGCTTGCTCTTGGAGATTCCAGTTACAGTGACGCCGGAATTCAACCAAGGTCTCCGCTGGTTCAACACTCATCTCCTCATCTTATCTAAGAGTACGCTCAAGCAAATCGACGCGTCTTCTGGGTCAGTAGTCGCACAATGGCCGGTCTCCGAAAGCAGCTCCTTCTCGTGCATTGCCCTACCAAAAAATGTCGAATTCATTGCATACTCTACAAACAGTACCATCACGTTTTGGGATACGTCCACACACGCCCAACTCGGTCTCGTTCAATACCCTGAGGTAAACTCAATCGCAATTTCTCCAGCTGTCCGGTTTCTCGCAATTGGTGGAGACAACGGGAAACTCAGCATCAAAAGCGTATCTCGTATCATCGTGAGTATCGTGTCTCATTGGATTATAGTGAATTGCTTCTGATGATAATCTTTCCATTTGGTATTCAATCCCATTGTCTCCCGGCTACGTCCCACATTCCAGGAACCTGCAATCGAGGTCGATGACGCTGCGCTCGACTCATGGAAGAATGATCAACTCGAAGACGCGGATGCATTATTGACCGCAGCAATTGCCGCGTCTCAGAATCCACCTCATCACGTACTCGCGTGTCGAGCTCTCCTTCGGGCTCGTCTGCGGAAGTGGGGCGCGGCGCTCACCGATGCCGAAATGGTACTTATTGCTCTCCTCACATACACTGACGCTCACGTCAATCTATACCAAGGCCATCGATGTTAACCCGTCAGTCATTGGCTACATTACAAAAAGTGTCGCATATGTCGGCAACGGGGAAAAGAATAAGGGGTATCTGGTCTGCGACATCGCATGCGAGCGCTATCCACCTCACGCTGAATTTCTCCTTCTCGTCACGGTCTGTTTTTTTCGGACTTGGACGCTGCTCAACTACTCATTTCCTTCCTTAGGCTATTGCCCTGTTTATGGCCGGAGAGCATCGTGATGCGATATCGCGCGTAGATGACCTTATTGCCACGGTCCCCTTCAACTCCATATGTTATGCGGTCCAGGCACGTGTACAACATGCTACTTACCACGCGTCGAATATGGCCACTGATAGTTTCACAAGGCATACATGCATCTTCTCCTTGGAAATTCGCACATGGAGCGCCGTGACTATGAGGATGCGATACAGCTGTTCCAGGGCGCTCGAGCACAAGTACGGCACTATGGGGGCGTTCCGCTTCTAGTCATCTCACTAGTAAGTTTCCCAATGGCCATGTCGCAATTGCTTACGCTCTCTGACAGATATCTGGGTGGTCATTTGATAATCTCGATATCTTGGTTCTGCAGCGTCTTTGTGAAGCCTTGTACGCAGCGGGTCGCACAAAGGATGCAATCCAGTGTTTCCACGAAATGAAGAATGAATTGATAGGGAAGACGAACCCGCGTAGTGAGCATCTGGAATGGGTCCAGGGTGAGTGGCTACGCGTGCTGTACTTAAGTCTCGTCGCTCATGTGACATCTCTGACAGACTTCAGGCTGCGTTCCTTGAAGAAACTAGAACATCTCGGAGATACAGCAGTGGATGCCCAGCGACATGACGAGGCCATCCTCCATTATTCCATCGCTTTGTCGCTTAGCCCCTCCTCACCACGAAGCATTCTCATTAAACGAAGCAAGGCGTGCGTAGCAACCGGGTCATGGCAGGAAGTTCTAGACTACGCAAACCAGGTACATCGTTTTCTTGTGATGCTTACTCTTATCCATGCATCGTCATCAGGTAATCAAGCTTGATGCGTCGTCGCCATGGGGCTATGAGCTGAAACATGCGGCTTTGCACAAGGAGGGAGACTACGGCAATGCAGTTAATGCGTTTGAGACGATGCTCTCAAAGATGGAGAATTCACCTGATCCAGACGTTTGTCGTGAGTCGTATCTTCGCTACCGCGATAAAGATGACGTGTTTACATCATTCAACAGAGCACGGTGACCAGTACATCAGCCCATCCAGCACTCGAGCAACAATCCGCAAAATTGTTCAACGAGTTATTCGTCACTCACCACGTGTGCTCATCGACACCACTACCGGTCATCTCCACAATAAAGCCAAGCAAGCATCTGGATTTGAATCCCTGCCAATCTTCAATGAACTTGTATCACTGATGACGACCCGCATCGACTATGTCCGGATCAAACGTGAAGTGCGACAGTACTTCCGATACGTGATGCTCTCGCACAAGTGGGAAGAGAACGAGCCACTGTTCCAACAGGTGGTGCACATAGCGGTGTATGACCTAAAGAAGTCTCCAACTCACGACAAGCTACAAACGTTTTGCAAGATGGTTCGAGATGCTGGGTTCAATTGGGCGTGGAGCGATACATGTTGTGTCGATAAATCGGATCACTTCGTGCTCCAAGAAGCCTTGGTGGCGATGTTCAAGTGGTATCAGGGCTCTGTCCTGACGATCGTCTACCTCCGTGGCGTTCATTCTTCATCGCAGCGCGGCGCTCTCGCGTGGAGCATCTGGAACACTCGTGCCTGGACTCTTCAGGAATACATTGCTGCCAAGGTCATTCGCTTCTACACAGAAGATTGGACTCTCTACCTCGGCCTCGTGTTACCAAATCACAAAGAGTCACCCGAAGTCATCTCGGAAATGGAGCGCGCCACCGGGGTGTCCGCACAGCAATTGATAGCACTTCGTCCAGGCTTAAGCAGCATTCGAGAGAAGCTGCGTCTCGCTTCGACACGGCAGACGACTCTGGTAGAGGATACCGCATACTCATTGCTGGGCATTTTCTCAGTAACTGGCATACCTGCTATATACGGTGAAGGGGAGGGTTCGCTTGGACGTCTATTGGCAAACGTTCTCACCGGTTCTGGAGATGGAAGCGTCCTCGCGTGGACTGGGGAGTCCGGAAGCTTCAACAGTTGCCTGCCTGCCCACATCACTGTATTCAACAAGCCAGCAACGTCACACCTCCCTCTGCCCATTCCGGACGCTGAACTGGAGAAAATCGTTGCTGCGTCGTACCCGCCTTCATTCGACCTCGACGTGGCCCTGAGGTTGTACGACCGTCTCAATGATCTTCCTCCGCCTTGGTTTGCGGCAAGTCGCATGAAACTTCCATGCATTGCTATCCAACTCCCACCTCTCACCCCTTACCGGACGCGTTCAGGTCGTGTTTATCGCGTGGAGACTGCATCATTTGGGATGGTGGAGATCAAGACGAGACAAGATCTTTCTCGGATGAAACCGCTGTACTTGCTTCATCCCTGGGTGGAGAGTCTCCTAGACCGCGAACACATGCATAGCGGCACGTTCATAGAGGACGACGTTTCGCCACCCCCATCGCCGAACACAGACGACGAGGCGAACTCTGACGAAGACATCGATGACGATGCCTCGTCCATCGCTGAACTTGAATTGCCGTCACACCCTACTCCCGTTCATACTGTCCCAATAGACAGGGAGACGCGAGCACGACGGCTCGTTGCGCGTCTTGGTCAGCCATTCGGTGCGCTGCTGGTGACGCTGGCTTCGACGGGTCGACGTGCGGTGGATTACAGGCGGGTCGCGGCGGATAGCTTGATTAGCGTACGATTTCAGGAGAGCGTCTCCTTGGCTGATATTCTGGACAATGTACGCACATTCGATGTTTTGTAACTAGGTACTTGGTATCTAGGACGACAATTGACACGTCAACGATGTCCTTCGAGTCAAGCAAGAGAGGGCAAAGAGGTACTCTCCTCGCTCTTCAATGTAAGGCACTTTGAGGATCCAATGAATGGACGCTGTGCTCCGTCGTTGCTTTCAGTAGACCGGAACGGACACTGGGTTTGACATGCATGTGAATGCCTCGATCGGACTTGACTCGCCCTGAAACCTGCCAGGACTCTACGCGCAACTCGGCGCGAAAACATTGTTGCAACACTCAACAGCAACATGTAATGTGCATATCAAGCACCAAGCGTCCATCAAAGCGCCTTCATTATACTTGATCACTCGAAAATGACAGTGTGCCAAGATTCTGATCCCGTATTCAGTTTCAACATTACTGACCGGATACCACCAGTGACGTCATTCGGTACACCCCGATCCGGCGTGTGGCAGTGTCCGGTCATTCATTCCAGCGGGCCGAAGACCCATAGGGGCCTTTCCCAGAAACCCCCCATAAAACCCTCAACCCACCAGGCAAGCCCTCACCCTCACTCCTCCCACTCTGACCCTCCGCCATGCATTTTCTCAATCACGGCCTGCCTCACTATTTCTCAAAGGTCGTCCACCACCATCATCCAGAGGCTCACGTACTTTACCATTCGTCCTCGCTTGACGTCTGGCCGAGCGAATTGGTCGACAAGGCCGACCGGTTCGTTGAGACGATTGAGTCATGTTCAGCCCACACGATGACTCCGGGACACGACGGATGCCCTCCTACAGTCGACAAAGGGCATCATCATACATTTCTCCGTGTTACCGTCGCGCCCTCTGGCGACCATCCCGAGGAAATCATCTTTGTTGAGCGTGTGCTCAAAGAGGGCAAAACTGCACCGCACTCTGTCATCCCAATCGCTGCAGATGCAGAACCCCTGCCCCAAGAGGTAACCCCTTCCTGGGATGGGGATACACTTTACGACCAAGCGTGCGTCATCCTTGAGGGTTCCCCCTCCGCCGTCATCCATTGCGACAATGTCAAAGTTGACCGCATGGTCAAGTTCTCTGGGTGCCCGGACCGCAAGCTCTCGCTGTATGAACTCGCAACCGTACTTCAATTCATCAGCGCGCACGGTCTTCGTGCGGTGTCGATAGGCCTGGACACCGCATGTGAGACCTATTCGAAATGGTTTTCGAGGGCGACATTGAGTATGCTCTCCCCCGTGATTATGCGCAGGGCGTTTCGGCGGATGACGCCCGACAAGGGGCCAGCAGCGACGGAGATTGAAATCACCTTGCAGAGATCAGTAGATGCGTGGCTGGCGTCGACGTTCAAGCAATATCCTTTAGATGACGTTGCATCTGAGAATCATGTGAGTTCCGTTCTATTTCAGTCGTCTAGACATGGCTCACGGAGGTATCATGCAGGTGAGGCAGTTTAATGCCATGAATGAGGAAGAGAGGCAAAATAAGATGCGACAGTTCACTAAGAGGCAGGAGGAGTTGGAGTTTAAGGCAATGGTGGAGGCGGCATACCACGCTCGAAAGACACAGCTGAAGTTGGCCCAACCGCCGATCGAGGTAGCATGTTGAGAGTACCAATGTAGAACACCATACAAATACATTCACTTTGTGATGTCGCGACGGATAAGGTCGAGCTGATAAAAGGCGAGTCTGAGACTGCTAGGCCTTGGATAAACAATTCCAAGCTGATGGAAACACAGCATGCACGAACGAACGCCGAAAACACGAGGCAGTGATGGTCCGTGCACGCTTATCTATATCGATGGGGCGCAAGAAGCATGCGGACCACAAATTGCTGTTAGCTTCCACCTTGCTCTGCTACGCTGTGTCCCTGACAATCGCTGCTAATGACTGGTGCGTAAGTGGTGGGACGGAATGACATTGATGCTGACCGTCCAACAAGAGCGATCTCCGCCCATCGAAATCAACGCTAGTCAAAACATCATATGGGCAGTTACATTCTCGGCGAACGGCGAGTATCTCGTGAGCGGCGACGAGGAGATGGTTCAGGTGTGGCGAGTGAAAGACGGCAAGCAAATGGCAACACTGGCGATGGGGTCGACTGTGCACTGTCTCGCCGTGTCAAAGGATGGCAGATGGATCGGAGCGGGGTCAACATCTGGCGTCGGTGTGTGGGACGCAGGGACATACGAGCCCGTCTTCGCGCACACGGATACAGGTGTCGTCACTGGAATCGATTTCTCACCTAGCTCGGCTTGCTTCGTCGTCGCCTCGTTCAACGCTTGTACAGCCACCATCTTGGACATCGCAACCAACTATGAACAGCTCGACGTACAAACACTCTGCCACGAACACCAGGTGATAGCAACAAAGTACTCGCCACAAGGAGATCGAATCGCAACAGCTACCCATGAATACATTCGGATATGGGACAGCAAGGATGGTCGCTTATTCACGGAGATCAAAGTACAAGTAATCCCGGAATTCAACAATGGTCTCCTCTGGTTCAACAACAACCTCTTTGTCGTATCTTATGATAGAATCAAGGAGTTCGATGCATCGTCCGGGTCAGAACTCTCGGAATGGCCAGTCCCTAGTTCTGTTGGCTACTCGTGCGTTGCCCTGCTGCAGCACGGGGAACTTATCGCGTACTCTACATCCCGTGCTATCATGTTTTGGCACATGTCAACACATACCCAACTCGCTCTCATCCATCACCCTTCGCCGAACTTGTTTTTCATCGCGATCTCTCCTGACGACCGGTTCCTCGCAGTCGGTGGACGGGACGGGAAGATTACCATCAAGGGACTCTCTCGTATCAATGTAAATATCGTCTCCCCCTGCATTTTGCTGTAGTTGAACAACTTATGTCCTGTCCGTACGGTATTCACCTATTGTCTCGCCTACACCACTTTCCAGGAACCTGACATCCAGATCGACGGTGCTGCTCTCGACTCATGGAAAAACGGTCAATTCGTAAACGCGGAGGCGTTGTTGAGCAGGAGTACAAATCCAAACCATCACGTACTCGCGAGTCGGGCTCTCGTGCGAGCACAATTGCGGCGGTGGGACGCAGCTCTTGTGGATGCCGAAATGGTATTTTTTTTGTTATGTTCTCCCATTCATTGGTCCTGACGCCGATGTACATCAAGGCCATCAATATTCAGCCATCCGTCATTGGCTACGTTGCAAAAAGTATAGCGCTTGTTGGCAAGGGAGAAAAATACAAATGCTATGCGGCCTGCGACATCGCATCCGAGTACTTCCATTCATCCCACGTTAGCTTTCTCCTTCTGATCAAGGTTCTATACCCTTCGAGCTTTGTTTCCATAAACTGCTCACTGCACCCTAGGCAATCATCTTATTCATGGCAGGAGAGCACCGCAATGCGATCTCGCGCATGGATGACCTTATCGCTGCGGTGCCACTCGACTCGATGTGCTATGTGGTTCAGGCACGTGCACGACACGCTGGCACGCGGCGAATATTACGACTGACGCTCCCAGAAGGCCTATATGTATACTCACCTTGGAAAATCACAAATGCAGCGCAGCGATTACGATGGTGCGATACAGTCGTTCGAGCGTGCTCGAGCCCAAATGCAATACCATACGACTCGGCCACTCTTTGTAGTTTCATTGGTAAGCTACCTAATATCCATAACTGCAACGTGTTTACTCGCCGCCTCTGATAGATGACTGGATGGGAATTTGATGATATCAACATCGTGATTCGACGTCATCTGTGCGAAGCCCTGTATGCAGCGGGTCGCACAAGGGATGCAGTTGAGTGTTTCCGCGGAACGAAGGGTGGATTGGGAGGGGGGACAAACCTGCGTGGTGAGAATCTGCAATGGGCTCATGGTGGGTGGTTACGCGTCCTGTGTACGAGTCGCCGCCCACGTAACATTTCTCGTCAGACTTCAAACAACGTTTATCTGCGAAATTGGTGCATCTCAGATATGTACCAGTGGAAGGCCATAAGAGTTACTTGTCTGCCCACACCGCCACATCCAATGAACCAGTAGCATCGAACTCTGAACATCGTCGCCACAACACGTCGCACCTCCCGCGACCAATCAGGAATTCCACGATGGAAAGAATCGTCAACGTACCACGCTCCTATTCGCTTGACCTCGATGTGGCGCTAAGGCTGTACGACCGCCTCAGAGGGCTTCCTGGACCTTGGTGTGCAGCAGGTCGAATGAAACTTCCGTGCATCGCTTTCCGAACCCCACCTTTTTCACCTTGCCGCACCCGCTCAGACCGTACTCACCGCGCGGACACCCTCACCTTTGGGATGGTCGAGGTCAAGACGAGAGACAACCTATCTCAAATGAACGTTCTGTATCTTGTTCACCCTTGTTTGGCTGCTCTCCTGGAGCGAGGAGATACGGAAAGTGCGTATTCATTCAGGATGATGTCGCGCTGCCGCCCTCACCGAACACAGACGAGACCTCGTTACTTCCTGAACCGACATCACTACCCACTCCCGTGCGTACGGTTCCAATGGACAGAAAGACGCAAGCACGACAGCTCGTTGCCCGTCTTAGACAGCCGTTCGGGGCACTATTGCTCACCCTAGTGTCGACAGACGAAAGTACGATGGATTACAGGCGCGTTGCGTCTGATAGCTTGATCACTGTACGATTTCGGGGGGACGTCTCGCTGGCTGAAATTTTGGACAACGTACGTATACTCGACGTTTTGTAACTGTAAGTACATGGTATCTTGGATGCAGTCATTGACATCGCTGTTTGAATCGTGTGTCGTCCCAGCCGACCAACCCAGCTAAACCGGTACATTCGTTGAAAACATGCCATCTGTATTTTTAGTGTCCGCACATACCACTTCGATCTGGACTCTGGTGACAGGCACCGAAATCTGAGTGTGTGAACTGATCTATATCAGCAAGAGACAACGTGAACCACATCTTCTCCGTTACCTTCACCCTTACTGTGCTACGTAGTCGCCGATGTCCACATCGTCGACAGTGATTGGTGCGTGCTGACGGTGGGGCCGTAGGGGTGTCTGCTGACAGTCGGACAAGAGTATTCACCGCTCGTCGAAATCGACGGCGGTAGCGAAACACGTGTGGTTACATTTTCGCCAGATGGAACGTACCTCGTGAGCGGCCACAGGGAAACTATTCGAGTGTGGAAAGTGGAAGACGGCAACTGGCAGACGACAACGATACTGGAAACGTCGTCTGCCCTGTGTCTCTGTGTCACAGTGTCAAACGATGGGAAATGGATCGCGGCGGGAACAGCTTGGGGCTGGGTGTTTGCTTGGGACGCGACGACGTTTGAAAAAGTATTTGCGCATACGGTGGACGACTACTACGGTAACAACGGGGTCGATTTTTCGCCGGACGCGACTCGGCTCGTCTCTGCGTCAGACAACAGCAAAGCCACGGTTTGGGACGTTGCGACAGGCGACCAAGTACTGACACTCCGCAACAACGAAGCTTTGAGAGCAGCCAAGTATTCACCGCAGGGCGATCGCATCGTGACAGCCACTGGGAAATCCGTTCGAGTTTGGGACAGCAATGATGGCCGCTTGCTCGTGGACATCAAGGTAGACGTCACCCCGTTGCACAACACCGGTCTTCTCTGGTACAACGACCACCTCTTTGTCGTATCCGACGATCAGATCAACGAATTTGTTGCATCCACCGGGTCATCAGTGTCAAAATGGCCAGTTTCCCGCAGTAACAAAAATTCGTGTATTGCTCTATTAGACCATGGGAACGTCATCGCACACTCCACAAACCATGCCATCACGTTTTGGCACACGTCAACACATTCGCAGCTTGCTGTCATTCAAGACCCTCAAGATATACAGTCAATCGCGTTTCCTCTCGATGACAGCTTCTTAGCAATTAGTGGTGATCACTTCAACATCAGCGTCAAAGTTCTCTCTCGTATCACTGTAAGTGTCGGTTTTCGGCGGATTAGGGCGCACATGAACAACTTTTTTTTCCGCTCTGGTCATCTTTCTGCGTAGGATTCAACACCGCCCTTGTCTTGTCTACACCCCACTCTGAAGGAACCAGACATCCGGATCGACGACGCTGCACTCGACTCATGGAAAAACGATCAGCTCGCAGATGTGGAGGCATTGTTGACCGCAGCGATCGACGAGTCTCGGAATCCAAGCCATCATGTGCTCGCTAGTCGGGCTCTCGTTCGAGCTCGTTTGCAACACTGGGACGCAGCGCTTGCCGATGCCGAAATGGTGCGCGTTTTTTATTTGCCTATTTACATACCTGATTCTGGCGCCGATTTATACCAAGGCCATCGAGGTTCAGCCATCCGTCATGGGCTTCATCGCAAAGAGTGTAGCGCATGTCGGCAAGGGAGAAAAGGACAAGGGCTATCGGGCCTGTGACATTGCGTTCGAGCGCTTCCATTCGTCCCACGTTACCTTTCTTCTTCTGATCAAAGTATGTATTTTCGATCTCAGTTCCTTTCAATTGCTATATCCCTCAGGGTATTATCGTATTTATGGCGGGAGAGCGGGAGGATGCGATATCGCGCCTGGACGATCTCATCGCTACGGTGCATTACAACGCGATCTGCTACGTAGTTCAGGCAAGGCTATTATGCGCGACCACCCAGCTACTATCATCGCTAACGCTTTCGACAGGCATATATGCATCTTCTGCTTGGAAACTCGTACATCGGGTGCAGTGACTACGAAGGCGCGATAACGTCGTTTGAACGTGCACGGGCACAGATGCGACACCACAAGAGTCAATCACTCATGGTGGTCACACTGGTAAGCTTCCTAGCGAGTGTATTACACTGTTTCGAAATCGCTCGCCCTCCTTGACAGATATTTGGATGGAAATTTGATCACCTGAACATCACGATTCAACAGCGTCTGTGTGAGGCCCTGTATGCGGCGGGTCGCACCAAAGATGCCATCGAATGTTTCCACCAGATGACGAATGAATCGGAAGAGGAAACGAATTTGGAGGGTGAACATCTGGATTGGGTGGTTGGTGAGTAGCTGCGCACTTCGTAAATGTCGTCGCTTACGTAACGTTTCCGCTAGACTTTAGAAAACGTTCCCTCGAGAAATTGGAGCATCTCGGAGATGTAGCAGTGGACGCACGGCGACACGAGGAAGCCATCACCCACTACACGACTGCGTTGTCCCTCGATCCCCCCATCCCACAAGACATTCTTATTAAACGAAGCAAGGCATTTGTAGAAATTGGGTCATGGAAAGAAGCCGTAGACGACGCGGACCTGGTACATCATTTTTGCCTCCCTTATCCGTCTTGTTGATGTTCCGTTATCAGTTGATTGCTCTCGATCCATTGTCGCCATCTGGCTACGAGATGAAGCATACAGCTCTACTGAAGGCAGGAGAGTACGACAGTGCGGCAGATGTGCTCAACTTGATGCAGTCGAAGATAGCAGACTCGCCTGATCCATATATTCGTCGTGAGTGGTATCCTCATTACTAAAGGTGATTTTTTCATGTTGTTCGACAGAGCATGGTGACCAGTACATCAGCCCGTTGAGCGTACAAGCAACCATTCGCAAAATTGTCCAAAAGACTATCCGTCATTTGCCACGCGTGCTCATCAACATGACCACCGGTCGTCTCCGCGATAGAGCTGAGCAGGCATCCGCATTCGAGTCCCAACCAATCTTCAAGGAGCTTGTATCGTCCATGACCACACGCATCGACTACGTTCGCATCAAGCGTGAAGTGCGACAATACTTCCGATACGTCATGTTGTCGCACAAATGGGAAGACAACGAACCGCTGTATCACCAGGTGGTGCACATAGCGGTATACGATCTGGAGAAGTCACCAACTCAAGACAAGCTGCAAACGTTCTGCAGAATCGTTCGGGACGCTGGATTTGTTTGGGCGTGGAGCGACACATGTTGTATCGATAAATCAGATCACTTCGTCCTCCAAGAAGCCCTGGTGGCGATGTTCAAATGGTACCAAGGCTCGGTCCTGACGATCGTTTTTCTTCGTGGGGTTCGCTCTTCGTCGTCGCGCGGCGCTCTCGCGAGGAGCATCTGGAATACTCGTGCATGGACGCTTCAGGAATATGTCGCGGCCAATGCCATCCACTTCTATACGGAAGATTGGACTCTCTACCTCAACCTGGAGATAGCAAACCATAAGGAATCGCCGGAAATCATCTCGGAGATGGAGGAAGCTACCGGGGTATCTGCAGAGCAATTGATGGCGCTCCGTCCAGGCTTAACGAGCATCCGGGAGAAATTGCGTCTCGCCTCTACCCGGCATACGACGGTGGTGGAAGATGCTGCATACTCATTGCTGGGTATTTTCTCTATCGCCGGATTACCTGCGATATACGGTGAAGGCGATGGTTCGCTCGGACGTCTATTAGCGCATGTTCTCGCCGGATCCGGAGATGTGAGCATCCTTGGTTGGACCGGGGAGTCAGGCAGCTTCAACAGTTGTCTGCCCGCCTATATCACTGTGTTCAACGAACAAGCAACATCGCACCTCCCGCCACTCATTCCGGACGCTGAGATAGAGAAAGTTCTTACTGCGTCTCCCACCTCTTCATTCGACCTCGATGCAGCGCTGAAGTTATATGACCGTCTCGACGAGCTTCCTCCGCCTTGGTTTGCAGCGAGTCGAATGAAGCTTCCTTGTATCGCTTTCCAACTCCCACCTCTTACGCCTTACTACCGATCTCGTTCAGGCCGTGTTTATCGTGTGGAAACTGCCGCCTTCGGTATGGTGGAAATCAAGACGAGACAAGATCTATCTCGGATGAAGACATTGTATTTGATTCACCCGTGGTTGGAGACCGTCCTAGACCGCGAACATATGCACAGTGGTACATTCATCGAGAATGACATTGCATCCCCGCCCTCGCTGGACACAGACGATGAAGCAATGTCTGACGAGGAACTCGCCGACGATGCCTCGTCCGTTGCCTCGCCCGAATTTCCAGTACACCCTGAAGCTGCTGTCGTTCATACGGTACCAATGAATAGAGAAACACAGGCACGACGGCTCGTCGCGCGTCTTCGACAGCCATTTGGTGCACTGTTGGTGACGCTGGCATCGACGGGTCGACGGGCGATGGACTATAGGCGTGTCGCGGCGGATAGTTTGATTACGGTACAGTTTCGGGAGAGCGTCTCGTTGGCTGATCTTCTTGACAATGTACGCACGCTCGATGTTTTGTAACCGAGTATTTGGGACGTCATGTAAACAGGATAGTAGTTAAGCTATGATCGGTTGCTGGGAGTGCGTAACTGCCCCCCCTTGATCCCGACACCGTTTGCCAGCTATGAAAGCCAGTTACTGTAACAAGCATCATTCGGGAGAAATTGCGTCTCGCCTCGACTCGGAGAACGATGTTGGTGAAGGTCGACTCCGTTATCTTATCACAGTCGGAGTTTCAGCGTCGGGAGATAAGGTGAGGTGCACTGCCACGCGAGATCAAGTGGACCATCATGGCGGCTCTCCAGCGCGACCAACTGAACAGGTTATGTTCCAGCTCAGACACGTTCGAAAAAGCCCAGTCTATTCTGCGCCTCGCAAATGCAAAGACGCGTCCTGGCTCTGGTTTCGTCGTCAAAAACCCCATCGCGATCCCTGCCGTGTGCGCGTACCTGGCATCCGAACAGTACGCGTTTGACTCTTGTCGTTGGGCATCTTCTCAGAAGAAAATCACACAGGTTGAACACGGGCGAAGTATCACTCCAGTCTGCAATGTCTGCAGCGTGTGTATCGAAAGCCGAGTTTTCCGACATATTTAAAACAGTTCGCGCCGCGCTTAGCTGCGAAGAAAGGAACGCCACCGCAGATATCACGTATGAGACGCTTGTCGACGCGTATCGTGTCCACTTGAGAGAGCATGCGGTAGCCTGCATGGAGGATGCCGAGGCTGCGCTTCCACAAGTCGATATCCTGAAGGAGAGGTACGGCGCGAACGTTGTGTTGTGCGCCATCTTTTATTGGGTATGCCAGTTGATGGAGGTAAGGTCTTTTTATTCCATACGTGAGAGCACCATCTCAGCTATGATTGTACAGGAGCCCTCCGTACAGGAACGATCTCTCTGTCAAACCTATTCAATACAACCAAAGGCATTCAAAGCCGTTGTGGCCATACTCGATAAACGATGCGACGTCATTGCAGATCAGATAAAGTTTCATCTCAAGTCTCCGACGAAATCCCCTACGAAACCTCGAGTAATTTCAAACAAATCGTCAAAACCAGCAACTTCACCCTCGAAAAAACATGCCAACGATAGTGCTTCCTTTCCAGAAACGCCAACCAAGAAACGCCGAGTCGACTATGCGTCGCCCACCAAGCCAGGAACTTCCCCCGCTAAACGTTCCTCGGTAGCTGCTACAGCGGCCTTCCATGCCGCACTCAAAGGTAGTCCCACCAAAGGTAGTCCCACCAAGTTGCCGATTGTGCAGGAGAGTGAGTCACCAGGCGCTGGTCCATCCACCCCCCGTCGTCCACGTCATGCCAAGGTGGCAGAAGCCGCAGTTACGCCGGTGCAAGCCGACTCACAGTCATCACCGTCCCGTTCGCAAGGACAAGTATCACCCACTCGACCAGCCGTCCGACGTCGATTCCGCCCTGTCTTTTTGGAGCAGCAACAATGGTGCGCTATGGATCCCAAGGTGGAACGAATGTGGGCAGCTGCAGAGGCGCTTCGAGATAAGATGGTGGAGTTGCATGGGCATCCGTTTGAGGGGTTTGTCAGATGAGGTCAAGTTGTCGTTCGGTCCAGCCGCCATGCGTCACGACATTGGCTAGAACATTGTCATCGGTAGTACTCGACACTATCCAATGTATGTATTTCCGCTCCGCGGTGTTCTAATCAACAACTTTCAGAAAATCCAATCCCCCATACTCGTACATTTCCAAACCTTCTTTTCGAGCGGGACCACAAGATCTTATCGCGAAGAAAAAAAACGACGACAGGGAAAAAAAAGAGCAACTCAAAAGCGAACATACCACTGCCGCATCTAACAATCACGTTACTTCACCACGGTCTTCTCCATGGCGTATCCTGGACTCCGACCTGCCTTGCCAACGCCTCAAACTCTTCGTTGCGCGTGTTGGTCGGATCCAAGCGATGACCGGATCCTCCGATGCGCGCACCACACTCCGGGCAACTCGAGACCTCCATCGCACCACCGCACTATACATCCAGGTCAGCATATTGGTTCCCATCAACAATCTCGTGAATGCCATTCACGCACCTCGGTGATCACAAATGTGTGACCGTTCGGACAGTTGTAAAAGTGGCCCGCGTGGTCTGATGAATAGTTTATCGTAAGTCTGTTTGAGACCGAAAAAGCCTTTGCTTACAGAATTCCCCGCGGAATGCACTGACAATAGCCATGCGCTCCTGGAGTGACACAGCCTCATAGAACGTGTCCATGCGAACCGAGCGTTCAATATTTGCCCACTCGTCCACGATTTCCTGCGCGACGCTCGAGAAGTTCGTCTGCAACCACTCCATCTCTTCAGCGCCAGACTTCTTGGCCCGGTGGTCCCGAATGGTCATCATCATCTGCATACCCGCCTCCTCGCGAAGTCTCGCCGCTCGTTCTGCCAATACGTCTCTGACGTCCTTTTCTTTGAATCGACCTGTAATTTTGCACATCATCATATTAAATCGGAATCCCTCCAGCGGAACCCGCATTTGATACAGAGCTGTCTTCGAGATCTGACGATGGGATTCGGAGTCTTTGGCGACAACGAAGGCAACGTCAGCATCTCGTAAACAACTCTCCAACAGAAATCCGACAAAAGTGGCCCATGCCAATTGTTGGGTGGTGTTGGCGCCCTCGCCAGTGCGTTTGCAGATCGCGTCGATCCATGCCGTCGTCATGTCGGTCAGGATGAGCCGGATGTGAAGGGTTAACCAGATTGCTTCTACCAGGAACCTCCGATCCGCGAGAGGACGCGGTTGTCCAATCTTTATCTTGGCGACACGCATCGCATGGGTCATGGGGTCTCTGGGAGATGTAGCAAGATCACGGAGAGACGCGCCGACTTCGCCCTCATGCAGACATGACAACGCAGCTTCCCACGCCTCCGTATGTGCTGAGCGCGTCGAGGCCACTTGTACGGCCTGTCTGTACGCAACCAAGAGCTCTTGCATCGCTCTGCGCCAGGCATCCAACACAGAACTATCAATGGCATGTAGTTTGGGGTTTGCAGGATTAATTTCCCGCTCTGAAATGGGGGCGTCTTTTGTCGAATTCAAAACCTTGGTTCGCGTTCTGTTCTGAGACATTCGCTTCTTCTCCTCAGTCTTGTCCTTGAATCGGAGGTCGATGGTTGCTGCGGCGTTCAGCAGCTGATCCTTCTTTGAGCTGATGGACAGAGACTCGAGAGTCGTTTGAACGGTTCCGAGAGACAACGACATCTGAGCGGCGACGTTGCGCTCCAGGATGTCCAAGTTCGCCCGCTTGAAGACACGGCCGTAGCGAGGGGCCGTGATCTCTGAACGACAGGTTGGGCACGTAGGTGGTCGCCTGTATCCAGTTGGAGATAACAGACCCAACCATTTCCCGTTCGCTCCACAGCTATAAAACTCGGACATGCCACAATGGCCATCGAGTGTCTCGACTGTAAAAGTGTGACGACAAGATGGGATGGTGATCACCATCTCGTCCAGGGTTTCCTCGTCGGGGTCGACCTCCGCTAATGAACGTTGCATGATAAAGTCGGCAATTTGGGCCTTTTGGTCTTCGGAGGCACACTTTGGACAAACTTGAATGGTACAGTCCTCCCCACACACTGTCGCACGATGAGCTGTAGAACTCAACGAAGTGACTGGGCATCTCACCCGAGGGGCATTGATGACCACATCGGAGAACCTTTTCACAACGTCGATCGCAGGGAAGCCGGGCACAAACCTACCAATGGTCAGGTCAGGCTAGAGGAGGATACGGTCACTGCTACTCACAGAACCACAAGGAACTGGACAAGTATGGTGAGGGCACACCCTGTGATCGTTCATCAAAAAACAACTACGATAAGCCAAAACAACGTGCTTACCACGTGCATGGTTGCTTGCACGGCGCACACGGCTCAGAACACGGTCGTTTGCATTGCGCGTGAGGGCAAATCTGCCTACATTTCAGAGTGCAGCGTGTCGAGTGCTCGTGTTCCTCCGAGCATGGCTCCTGACAAGGATGCTCGCAATAGAGATGCTTCTGGCACGGATGCGCAACATGCTTCATCCTCTTTGTGACACCTCCCGTCGTCAACGTGTCATTGATCGATTGACAAGCATCGCATGTCGCAATGCAGCTCTTGCCACAACACGCCATCAACTCTGCGCACCGAGTCACGCATCGGTAATCTTCCGGGTCTTGAGAACAAGGCATCTTGGCCCGATGTTCACAGTCTGACAGCTGCTTCTCGACCTCTTCGTGGCAACGAACGCTTTCAAGCATGTCAAGTTGGTAGCTAAAGTTGGATTGTCAATCAAAGGGAACAGTAAACGTGTACCGTAGCACGTACCATGGAACCGAAACCTTAACGTGGCCGCATGGTAATTCAACGTTCGGAACTGGGAATAAACAATCGCCGCAGGGTGTGTTGCATTCCTTTTTGCACGGGTGGTCTCGGTGACATAGCCTCCGGCATGGTTGGGTACAAATCACGGCGACGTGGTTCGGATCGTCGCAGTGACACTAATTCCGATACCAAAAATCAGGGTTGTGACATGCACCAAAGCGGAGGTTCGTACCTTGAACGGACAGAGATGACCACACTTCAGTAGGGTGTCACACTGCTCCATGCAGCCGCCTGTGAGCATCGTCAATCATGATACCATGAGCAAAATTGTGCGATGATACCTACCATCTGGCGCGATACGGGAAAGCTGCCCGGGTGATGAGACATATTCTACCGTGTCGGGATGTCTATGACAAGCCACGGGCAACGCAGGACCCAAAGCATCCTGCGCGTCTAGTTCCTCAATAATGGTGCGCCACATTCTGCTCTTGGCCGACAAGTTCTCCGCGTTTCCAAAGATGTAAAGACCCTCGCGAGCTCGGGACAAGGCCACTACAGAAGAAGTGAGCGAGCGAGTAGGCACTCGAAGGCATGAAATACCCTACCGTTGGTACGATTCTCCGACTTAAGCAAGATGACTCGGTCAGCTAACGACAGAATACACATTCATACGCACCTTGAGGAAACCGATGTTAACCCGAGTGTGCTGGGATATCGTTTGCTTTTCCAAATCGTCATCATCACCCCCAGCGTTTCGAACCAGAGAAAGGATGACGATCTTCGTTGTCGTTAGTCCACCAACCAGGACGTTCAAGTGTGCTCAATAGTCGCATACCTTTCCTTCCTCTCCTTGATAGTTATCCACGGTCCGTAACCTCACCTGAAAGTCAGCGCTGTTAGACAACTTGCATTTCTCGTGAACGAAAGCAACATACACGACTCGTCACTTTGACGTGCTGGACGGATTCACCCAAGAAAGCGTCACCGGCGTCTTCTTCGTCACCTTCGCGGTCATCGAGAGCGGCTTGATCCCGTTCATCAATCACAACTGCGACTTCACCCCCCAGGGCATCTCTGAGTCGGGCGAGTTGGCCCAGATAGGCACACAAGACGACGATGTCGCCCTCCGCAGAGTAGCACCCTTGTCTAAGAAAATGATAAGCGCGAGGAATGACAAGGACAACCAGGGGACAGCCCACCGGAGGAGGTAGAGCACGAGGTCTCGGATCATCTCAACCTTGAATTCGGGGTGTAAGTCCCTGTTCATCGCTCAAGAGACGGACTGTATCCTCACCTCGTACACGTTGTACCTGCTCGCCGTATCGTCCGCCCCGCCATTCTCCTTGTGGTTGTGGGTGACAAAGAACAAGTTATTGACCATACCGCGAACGTCGGGGTACTTTTTGACCAATTCGTGGTCCTGTAGTCCCTCGTAGAGCGTGTTCCTGTCCATCTGTAAGCAACTCGATTCACTCTGATGAATGTTGAGATACATACCTTATCAGACTCGATATCGTTGGGCGCATCCGTCGCTGAACATCGATCCGGGACATGGCCAGCCCAGACCTCGACAAGCGTTCCATGAGCGACATGTCGAAACGATATAACTTGCTGCCTCGCGGGTGATCCATCGATAGCGCTAAGTAACACAAGTCAAGCGACGTATGTACGCGTTGCAACGCAACATACCAAAATTGTTCAAAGTCGGACGCAGTTGTAGAGGATCTCCGATGAGGATAAGATGCTGAACCGATGGAACAAGACTCCCCAACACGTGAGCCTCGAGTACCTGCCCGGCCTCCTCGACCATCAGTACCTTGGGAGAAAGTGACTAATGCACAACGTTAACACTATAGTTGAGATGATTCCAAGGAAGACACACCCTGAGAAGCGTTCCGAGTTTCGCTGCGCCTGTAGAGAGGACAAATTTTAGAAGCTAAACTGTATGCATCGACAACGTTCCAGTACCTGTCGTAGTGCATCCAATGATCTTGACGTTCTTCAACAAAACACGTCGGACCTGTATGAATATCTTTTCAGACGACCAAGCCTACCGAGTAGTCTTGCATCACCTACCTCTTCCTTGATCTCATTGTACTCTCGTACTTTGTCGGCATGCTTCTTTCTCAGGCGGTCAAATTCGTCTTGTTGATTTTGTTGCATGTGCACGCGCGCCTCTTCGATCCAGAATGCATGGAGTGTTTGTCGTTCATGTTGGCTCATCTCCCAAACCTCGGGCTCCTCTAGAAGCGTTTCCAACGCCCGATTGTCAAAAGGCACCGCCGGGACACCATCTTCTCCAAGAGCCGCAAAGAATCCCGCTGCGTCATTGACATAGGAAGGGTAAGGGGGCTCTGGCTCCGCAATAGGCGGGGACGAGGGTTCAGGCAGTGAAGCGGGCGCCTTCGCTGGTTCGGCTTTATCCGGTGTGTCAGAAAATTCGGCAGTCATCCAAATTTTCTCGGGTGACGTATCCAAGCCTTCCTTATCGGACTCATCGGACTCGTCTTCTTCCGAAGCCATTGTGTCCTCAGCATCCGCTGTGGCCTCAGTCTGCAGGATCTCGAAGCGGTTTGAACGAGAAGAAGGGCCAGGTTCACCAGCTTCAGCGAGTAAGTTGCTGTGTGGGAGGACAACTGGATGGTGGATTGTTTCCAGAAAGTCGAGATCGCCACAGTTCTTCCAGAAAGCATATGGAGAGGTGTCCTCGGTGACAACCTTGCCTTTGCGACCTTGCCTTTGCCACTTTTCTCCCGATTCGGTATCGTCTTGGGAGAGACTCTTGGCAACCTCGATCCATGGAGGTACGTCAGACATGGAAGCATGGTGTTCGGGGTGAAAGAGCTCGAGATATTTGATAATTTCCGATGAGTCCGACTCGAGGTCAATCTTGCTCATTCGATCAATCAATTTTGAGATTTCCTTTCCCACATCCTTGAGTTCGCGGAATTTGGTCTTGTAGGATTCAGAGTCATGTAGACGGGATTGCCCAGCAACCATTTCCCGTGTTTCGATCGAGTACTGGGCGATGCGTTCGTCGGATGTACGAGAACCCAAGCGGACAATGTCTGTCGTGATACTGGCATCAAGGACAGAGCACAGCATGTGGTCGAGTGCATGGTTTGTGAATGCTATCATGAGGATGGGACTAATATGATTTGCAATGAGCACACGGAGGAGCTCAACGCCTGTGTAGCTCTAAAACCATATCATCAGTATTTGTACATCGATTTCGTCGGGGGGAAGGAATATCACCTTTCCAGTTCCAGGTGGTCTGGACACAATGTCAACGACGGCATGATGGTAGGACGACACCTGACTCACCCCTGAATCAACGCAAGCTCGCTTGACAATGCGGCGACGATGGAATCAGCTTGACTGGGGTCAAGGCGACTAGCCCGACGCAGCTCTGCACGGGCATGGTCGACCGAACTCTTATCAACCGCACTCATCCTTAGGTCATCTACCTCTGCTTCTCCATCAAACAGGGACGACAGCTGGAAGTTGAAGCCTGGAAGTAGCGCATACTTGGGGGGGTCAATCGTACAGGTGTTCAGGTAGCCGGATGGGTGAAAGACGAGATAACGTGAGAAGGGCATATTCTCGGGCTCTGTTTTAAGGGCCTCTAGGAACGGACGGATGGCTTCAAATAGGACTGGCGATTCAACAAGCACCTTGATGTCGCCAGGTGAAGAATATCCAGTCCTCAACTGGGAAAGAATGCGTAATTCAACCTCGCTGTCGAAAAAGACAACACGAATCTCGACACGATTCGCGTGGCCTTGAACGTAATCGGTCAATTCTTTGAGCGGACTGGCTATGGTGCCAAGATGGACGGTTATGCTTGTGTTCGTCTTCCAAACGAGAGCGACGAGCCCGCCTTGCACGAGTCGCTTGCCACTCATTCCCTTCCAAAATGCAACACGCGCACCGGCCTGCGCGGAACGAGCTCTTCCTGGAGGCGTCTCGGTAGTTAGGCTGGTAGATACCCCACGGAGGTCGGGAACCAATGACGTGAAGGTGACGTCAGTGTAAACGTTGAACATAAGAGACTCGTGTTGATCTGCCACCCCGTAGTACTTCCCTCCCCCTTTCTGGAGGAGCTCCTTCAGCTTTGTTTTGCGCTGGTCTAATTTTTTCATATCGTCCTCCACAAATTGCGCCGCCTTCCGCAGCGGTGCACTGCAATCAAACGTTACTTAAGTAAATAATAAAGGAAACGATAATTCAAGCACTCACGTGAGCTCCTCTCTCAAGAGACGGAATTGGACATCCAACAAACGTTGCATAGAGTCTGCCGGAGCAGGGTGTGGAGCGTCGAATAAGCTGACCGGTAGAAATGGCTGAGCTCGGCACAACAACTCTTGGTGCGTCGGGGCAACACGAATATCGGATATGTCCACAAAGTCATTATCGTGTCGTGAGCCCTCCTCGCGTAGATCTCCGGGAGGATCATAAGTGCTGTGGAGCGCAGCGATGAGACCCTCGTTCGAAGACCTATCTTGACCGCTGGGGGCATTCTTGCGAGAATTCGAACGCGTTTCCTTTCCAAGTTCGCGATTGACAATCGACTCCAGACGATTCACCTTTTCCTTGAGTGCGTTGACAAGAAGATCGCGAACTGGACCTTGGATGTTTTGGAAAGGGTTATCAAACGTCGGTGGAGATGAGGAAATTCCTGTGGTCCACTGATCAAACCAAAGGCGAATATTTGTGACCAAAGTGACGAGGCATGGGTACATCGCCACAGCGTTCTTGAATCGTACCAGGCACCTGCAAAGATAATATAAAGCCGGATGTCGTAGTAAAATTGAAATCGACATACTCATCCAAGACACCAGCTATAGACGCAAACACTTGGGCGCCCAGCTGAGGGTGGTTCATTGGTGACCCAGGATCTCTGAAGGATCGATTGGCCACGAGAACGTTCATACTGCTCTCGATCGTGGCGGCGAACTCGGTGAGGTTTTGAAGTACCTCGCTGAACAGGGTACTGCACCATCCCTTATCAGTAACAAATGTGTGGTGTCTTTCAGGACTTCTCACTTTACTCGGGTTACGAGCGTACTCTTGATCACAAAGTCTGACGACAGGTACTGTGAAAAGTGAGCGGGAGGCTAACTCAAGACCATGGAGCAGACTGACGCGTAATATAGGCAGTATTCCTCGTTGAAATGAAAGGACCTCTCGGTCGTTCCCGGCATGTGCCGATACTTGAGGCCAACGTATGATATCAATTAGACGACGTAGACCGTTTTGCTGTGAAGGTGAATAAGGCAGGGTTCAAAGAAAAGTCGAAATCATCACGTACAGAGGACATCGTCTGCAAGAGGAGCTGCCAATGAGAGCATAGTAAACGCCGTCCGTGATCATCCATCGGTATCTATAACTTACTTGACCATCTTCTTGGGTCTGGAAAACGAATTAGCACTTGGTTGACAACAAGCATCGCACTTCATACCCAACCAGAATTGGAGGAAGTAGCACTGCTTAGCGGCTTCAAAAACGCGTAGACTTGATAAGTGTCCTTGAACTTGTAGTGGTCAAGGAGGAATCTCTTCAACGCGTTGTGCGCCTCGGTTGGAGATAAAGAGGAGATATCTTGAGAGAAAAACCCATCCGTGCCGCTTCCGCTCAACTTCGACAACCCTTGCTCAGTCAAGAAAGGTGCGACACGCTGTAAAGCGGTAGCGGATCGCGTCGTCGTTTGAGACGAAGTGGACGCAGGAGGTCCGTCCGCCTTCTGGGCATGCTTGTAATAACAGCTAAATTCCCTCTTGCATCTGCCTTGTTCCCAGAAGTACCTGCAGACACCTGGAGGGGCATTACCACTGCCGCTCGGAGGAGCGTTGGTTTGTGGCGTTGGCCCGGTGGGGTTATCAGGGGTTGTGGAAGGAGCTCGGGTATTATCATTAGGAGACGAATGTGCAAATTTACACTGGTTGCCTCTGTTGCAACCAGCCGGAGTGTTAAAGAAACGACAAGGGCGAGACATTGCGTTAGATGCTGTGGCTGAGTGGCCCAGGGGGATCGAGTCTATACTTATATTGGGACCCGTCTACAGCAAGTCTTACGTAACTCGCACTGCCTACCATAACCTTGATTCACTAGCCATATTCGATTCCGCAGATCCAGAATTCAGTTATGGCCGCGGCCAAGCTTCGCTGGAAATTTATAGGTATCAAGATCTTTGAGGGTAATTCAGAGGCACTAGCTGGTCTCAGAGGACCGATGTTCTTCGCGGTGTTTGAATCTGCTGGTCGTGCCAGTGGTCCTCGGAGCTTCAGATTTGAGCATATTGCTTTGGTCGAAAGGAAAGCTGATAATCTCGAGATAGATAGGGTTGCCATGTCACTGCGGCAACGGTGAGTTTTATTATTATTATTGTTTTCAAGATTTCCTTGTGCTCTGATTGGTTCATGCCTGCGCACGTTGAAGGAAATGAAGGAGATACGCCCTACGTTCGATGGACCGTCATCAACTGAACCTTATGAATCACAACCCCAAAACCATTGATAACGTATGCCCCAGCGCGAAAAAACGCGCATACTGCGTGTGTGGCGCCGCGTTGGCGAATCCGTGCTCAGCACTCAAGCCGCAGACCTCAACCTGGTCACCCCTACTTCTGCTTCTGTAAAAAAAAAAAGGAAGACTCGAAGCCACCACTGCCAGTTAGTCTGGTGACCAGCCCGTCTAAAAGAGGTTGCACGAGGCAAACCGTGGCAACTCACGTCCTCTCCAAACTGATAGACGGTTTGCCTCGTGCAACCTCTTTTAGACGGGCTGGTCACCAGACTAATTGCCAGCAGTCACCGTCGTCGTTCGATGTCGATCCCAGATTGCACTGCCATTCTGCCAGGGTGTGGAGACGTGCACATCGCGATTTACGATGTCCTCAGACCCTTCAGCTTCAAGATTCGAAACATTGTCCTTCCATAAGTCCCGAACCCCATTTTCAAAGATAGAAGTTGTGAGTCGCTCTCTGCAAAACGACCCGTGTCAAAAAATTGCGTAATACTATATAGTTTCATGTGACTCGTCCTTTATCAACCCCGGACCGGAAACTTCAAGTTGAACCAGGGAGGTGGGTAAGTTGCATGCAGATATCTCAAGATAAATGTCTCAGAAGTTGGGGGATTGGTGCTTTCCGCCGCTACGATCACAATAAGATTATTTTTGTCACGTCAGGAGTCAGGGAACTGACGCTTGTGCGCCGCTACCGATCATGGATAACAAAGAGGACCACGTCTCGCGGTCCCCTTGTTTGAAACACGGGGCTTGACACGTCCAATTCACCATTCAAGCCAACAAGAGTACATCGCACAGTCATCGAGGGCTAGTCTGTCAGAGGGTCGTTGACCTCAAGGAGCGATCCTGTCCTCGATCATTTCAACACCTCCGTTCCTCGACCACCACTCGTACTGACGTCTTGGTTATGCAGAGTCCAAACACGTCATCGGTCTCACCCCAGTGGTTTGGGAGGCAACTTTGTCATACCATCATGATGGCGCTGGAGGGACGGTGAGATCAAGTCCAACATGGCGACGCCTCTTTTAAGGCGTGTCTCATTTCGGAAGGACGTCGAACGGGCGGCATCAGTTGTGACCCACCCTGGTACATCGGAGGGGCATACGAAGTGTCGACGTCGAACAGTCGCCCAGTTATGGGGGATACGTGTGGAGGGAGCAGAGGTTTATGAATCAGACGACTACCCTAGGGAAAGCTTAGGGAAGGGTTTATTGAGTAAGGAGAGTAAGGAGTGATAAGTGAAGGGAGGAATGGCGCTGATGGTTATCAATAATGCTCGATATGAGCATTGCGTTTTGCGAGGGTGAAAAATGGGGAGCAGGAGTTACCGTAATGACAGGATTTCACGTGGTTATGCCAGGGAGACGGTATTTATTTCTTGGCATGAAATGACCGCCACACATTGATATCGTGCGCGCAAAGTTGCTGGCGTGCGTCGTATATTGCTTGACGCGAAGTAGGGGCTGCTTGAGTGGCGAAGCCCAGAAAGTGATCACGATCGCAAAGTAGAGTCGATCGGACAATGACCATTCAACACATCGGATTAGTCACCGCAGAGCAACGTACAGAGATTCCATTCCCATTTCCACGGCCGGCCATGGTTGCACGTGCGAACACTCGCTCATTGTAGCACGCCGCATCCGACGATCCTTCTGTCTTCAACTGTAATAACTTCCATGGACCCATCGTCCCAGCGCTAAAAATGCCATGTCAGCAATGCGCATAGAGCAGAAAAACGTCTTCGCGATGCTGCCACTCGCGTTGTGGGTAGTACGATGTATATGACAACGATACGATGCAGCAGGTGCAGAGGGTGAAGGGTAGGTGCTTCGAATACGACGAACGTAGTGGTGGACTTGGCAGGAGTGCTGTCATTTGATGTGAAAGTTGTCAGTAGAATCGCACATGTAACGCGACGTGATACAAAATCCGGATGTGTTGACTTAGCAGTATAACCGTGTAGGAGGTTGAGTCAGAAACCCGTGTCACATCAACCCGTCGTCGCAGACGGGACATCCGATGGAGGGGCCTCGAACACTCCCATCCCTTTCTCATGAATCACGGACATGCGATTTGCCAATCTTCAAGTTCGTTTCGGATCTTTTCGTGCTCGCCGTGCTGCAACCGGGTACACGTCTACTACGTCCTCGGTCGAACGGGAGATGACCTTGGATTCGTCAAGCAGAGACCTCAAAGGGGGGATGGTCTTTCAGGAAATGGGTGACTCGCCGGCCCCGTAGACGGTCATTCAAATCATAGGATGTTTTCGTGATACAATTGGCTCGGCGGAGAAGGGATTCCGCGTCGGAAACACAGCCAGCACGAGCAGTGCCGAAAGCACGAGGTGATGGAGCGTGGGCAACGTGTACATAATGAGAAGAGTATACGAACTGTGGCTTCTTTCACCACCGCTGATGACTCCGTCGACGATGACCAGTGCGTGCTATACTACTGATAAGCTGGAGTTGCCATCGTGTTGACCACTTGCCAAGATCATTACCAGTTCCTCGAGATCGACGTCAATAGCCACGTATGGGCAGTGGCATTCTCAGCGAATGGTGAGTATCTCGTGAGCGGCGACAACGAGGGGCTTCGGGTGTGGGGTGTGAAAAATGGAAAGCGAATAGCAACAATGGCGATCCCGGGGCGTGTCAACTGTCTTGCTGTGTCGAATGACGGCAAATGGATCGCAGCGGGTAAAAAGTTGGGTGGCGTCTTGGTGTGGAACGCAAGGACATATGTACAAGCAAGTGTCCACGAAGAAGAACATCGAGGACATTACGACTGGCAAACAAGCACAAACACTCAGCCATGCCAGTTGGGTCACGGTGGTCGCAGCGAAATACTCGCAGAGAGGTGATCGCATCGCGACAGCCACTCGGGATTCCGTCCGAGTCTGGGACAGCAGCAACGGCTGCCTGCTCAAGGACATCAAAGTCACGGTAACCCCGTGGTACAACACCGGCCTTCTCTAATTCAACGACTGGCACCTCTTCGTCGTATCCAATAGTACAATCAAAGAATTCGATGCATCCAACGGGTCAGCGGTCGCAGAGTTGCCAATTCCTGGTAGCGACCTGTACTCGTGCATTGCGCGACCAGAGCATGGAAAATTCATTGTACACACTACAACAAACATCGTCACGTTTTGGGACGCGTCGACGCGCGCCCAGCTCGCTCTCATTCGATACCCTCGAGACATTCGTTCAATCGCATTTTCTCCAGTTGACCTGTCTCACGCAACTGGTGGGAAGGACGGGTATATCAGCATCAACAGTCGATCCCGCATCATCGTGAGTATCGTATTTCCCTGGGTTGCAATGTATCTGGCCAGCTTTCTTGTCCTGATCATCTCTCCCGATGGGATTCGATCCAACTTACTCGTCTGCGTCCACCCTCCAGGAACCTGACATCCAGACCGACGACATTGTGCTGGATTCATGGAAGCACGATCAGTTCAATGACGCGGACGCGTTATTGACCGCAGCAGTCCGCGAGTCTCGGGATATTAGCCATCATGTACTCGCCAATCGAGCTCTCGTGTGAGCCTAACTGCACATCGTTGTAATCGCTTACGTAACACTTTCTGCCAGACTTCCGTCGGCGTTCCTCCAAGAAACTAGAGCATCTCGGAGATGCAGCAGTGGACGCAGAGCAACATGACGAGGCCATCTCCCTATATTCGGCTGCATTGTTCCTCAATCACCCTTCCCAACAAGCCATTCTTATCAAGCGAAGCCAGGCATGGTGGGTAACCGGATCATGGAAACAAGCCGTAGATGATGCAAACCAGGTACATCACTCTTGCTTCATGTAGTCCAAGTTTGTTGACATACCATTGTAAGGTGATTATGCTAGACCCAGCGTCTCCATGGGGCTACGAGAGGAAGTATGCAGCTTTACACAAGGCAGGAGACTATGACAATGCCACTGATGCGCTTGAGGCAATGCTCCTGAAAATGGCGGAATCAACTGATCCGGACGTTCAACGTGAGTTGTATCCCCGTTAGCATGATAATGATAGTGTTCTCATTATTCGATAGAGCGTGGTGGCCAGTACATCAGCCCATCGAGCACACGAGCGACGATTCGCAAGATTGTTCAACGGACTATCTGTTATTTGTCACGAGTGCTCATTGACACGATCACCGGTCGTCTCCACAATAAAGCTGAGCAAGCATCTGCATTCGAATCCCAACCAATTTTCAAAGGACTTGTATCGTCAATGACGATGCGTATCAAGACTACGTTCGCATCAAGCGTGAAGTACGACAGTACTTCCGATACGCCATGCTATCGCACAAGTGGGAAGACGATGAACCACTGTACCACCAGGTGATACACATAGCAGTGTACGATCTAGAGAAATCTTCGACTCACAACAAGCTACAAACGTTCTGCAGAATTGTCCGGGATGCCGGATTCAATTGGGCGTGGAGCGATACATGTTGTATCAATAAATCGCTGCGAGTCGAATGAAACTTCCATGCATCGCTTTCCAGCTCCCGCCTCTTACACCTTACCGAGCTCGTTCAGGCCGTGGTTATCGCGTGGATACTGTCGCCTTTGGGGTGGTGGAGATCAAGACAAGACAAGATCTCTCTCGAATGGGTTCTTTGTATATCGTTCATCCCTGGTTGGATACTCTCCTGTGTCGCGAGGAGACCCACTTCACCGAGGACGACGCTGGGCCACCACGCTCACCAAGCACTGACGATGAAGATATTCTTGTCCAGACGTTTGACGATGGGGAAACTGACAATGATTCTTCATTGTTTCCTGAACCTGAACTTCTATCACAGCCTACGCCCGTCCGGATCGCACGAATGGACAGAGAGACGCAAGCACGACGGCTCCTTGTTCGTCTTAGACAGCCATTCGGTGCGCTATTGCTCACGCTGGCATCAACGGGTAGGCGTGCGGTGGATTACAGACAGGTCGCGGCTGATAGTTTAATCACTGTGCAATTTCAAGAGAATGTCTTACTGGCCGATATTCTGGACAACGTACGCATACTTGGTGTTTTATAACTAGGTAGCATCTCAGACGACCGTCATTTGATGTATTTTGACTGTGCTCCCATGGAACGGTTGAGCTGTCAATGTTTTCTGTTTATTCGCTTGAGCGACGATGGGTTGTCCTCGTAAGGGACAATTGGAGTCCGTAACTTTTATTCTTCTGAACGTCCAGGCTCTTCCTGCTATGGGCTTCAAGGACTCAGGCCATCGGTGAGATGATTCTGCTCCTTTCCACGCCAGAATCCATAACAGATGATAGAATGAACGTCACGACGTGCCTGAAGGCTACTGGCAGAGGGAACGCCTCGACTCGATCGTCTCTCACTGAGTGTCGAATTCCCCAGTGCGGTGACTGACTGAGACGTGCACCCTCTTTAGACTCGAGTCAAGCCTCAAATAAGCTACACATGGTCTCTCGCCAGTTTCGTCGTGCCTGCGGCCCTTCGCACAGTGGGCCGGTCACCGAAAAGGAGCACCCATTTGCCTTTCCGAAATTGGACTCTTTACTCCGCCAGCTTGCAAGATCCCGAATCGTCGACCCATGGGTCATTCAAGGCAACCTGTGCTCCAGTGCGACAACAACGTTGCACATATGCATACACGATACGCCGCACCCGGGCCGCACTGTGCGCGCGCGTGCGGCGTGCTGCATGATGGGGGGGCCCATTTAGCCTATACATCCAGGCTATAAACTATCAGCCTCGCGGGGCGCAGCCTGTTCCGAGTCGTGCCACCCCACGTCCACCGTGACGTCCTGGCTTCCTTTCTTCTTCGCCGCTCCTCGCCTTCCTTTGCTTCCTTTGCTTCTTCTTCTCTTCTCTGCGATAAAAAGGGCCACACACACACACCTTGCCAACTTGTCACTGTGCAGCGAGTCGTTCCGACGACGTTGGACGTTTGGTTTTTTCTATTAGGGATCGTGCTTCCGAGTGCATGGACGTCACGGTGGCTGCTGCTGCCAGCCTGAGCGTGCCCGTGGGGGACGCAGTACTACGGGCAGTGTGGACCCGGTGCGTCTTCCCCTCCCGTCACCGTGACCGGGCTCCGAATACATGTTCAGGGTGTGTAACATTGTGCACGCATGCATAAATCTTCTCCCTCGGGCCGACTCGAGTTTTGACGGGGATGTAGTTGTCATCAAGAATGACGGCTGGATGTCGAATACATCAAGTCGCATTGGGTCAAAGGTAAGAATACATCATATTTGCATGACCAAAAGAACCACCTGTCATGCTTCCCCTACTCCGACACACAGACATTCCAACGTACGTTTCCAGCATTCTCCACAAGGCACCTCGCTCCTAAGGCATTCTAGGACACATCTTGACCACGTCCCTCAGAGATCCAACGACGCCCGCGCATTGCTCGTATGCACCGTCGACACGCCATCGACCCTCCTCATCCGATCCTCCCTCACCCAATACACCCTCCCCGACACTGTCCCCCGCGATACCGTCTGATCCACGACTCGTCTCCTCCCCTTCCCCTCCGGATCCGCCGGCCGGGTATCTCTCACGACCGGCTGCGCATTCGACGTGGACACTTCGTACGTGCCTTCATACGCAGGATGCATCGCCACTTCGGCGGCTGCATTGGACGTCCGCGCGTCCGACACGAGGTGCGCCCCCGTTGGTGCGTCGTTGTACTGAAGCTTGATCGCACCGTTGCTCGAGCGCGCCGTGACGGCGAAGTTGCCTCCTGAACCCGATGGAGTGGTCAACGAGACTGACGAGGTGATCTGGCTGTGTATGTGACATGAACGTGAGTATGCGTGCTGCTGTGCTGCAATACGGCAGCGTGGACGCACCCATTGCTCGTGCGCATGTCTAACTTGGTAGCATCTCTTGCCGTGTTGAAAAGGGACGCGGTGACGCGAATGTGTGCGTTCGAGGTGCGCAGAATCAATGCGTCAGAAGTATTGAAGTGACCGACGATGGCTCCATTACTCGAAGTCAACGATCCCCTCGTGAGGGTGACAGACTAGCCATCATGGAGTTGGTGAACATCGGTGACCTTGCGCGAAAAAAAGACGAGATATGGTACGCACGTGTGCTTGAATAGGTGCATTGGCCGCGTCGAGCTCCAAGTTGTCAAACACGAGCGACTGCCACAAATCGCCCATCTCGTGGGCAAAGTTGCTCGCGTGTGTCTTCAATTCATGGATGCGAAGCGGGAATTGCTCGGAAGGCGCAGCTGGAAAAGTGAGTATGACTTGAAAGTAGAGTCGATCGTGCCCGTTAGTCCAGCCTGAGTTAGGTGTCTAGAGATATTCGATCGATTAGATCGGATGAGGGGGGTCATCATTCGTCAAGAGCCAAGAGGGTGCGGATGCAAAAGAGAAGCAACGTACATAGATGCCGACGCCGTGTTTATTACCGCTCTTCCGCAGCCGACACACGGTCGCACGTGCGAGCGCCCGTTCGTCGTGGTACGCCACCCGGACGTCGACCTTCACGCCACCGCCCCGTTCGGTGGTCGACTGCTTCACCTCGACTTTCCCCGACTGGTAAGACCCCCTGGAGATGAAATACAACGATTCAGATGTGGTTGGTAGAGTAAACGACGTTTCAGCGCTCTCGGAATAGGAGGATGCCCAGCGAGGACGGGCCTGGTACGACGTCCAATTGAGACCGCCAATCGATTCGAGGATCCGGCCGTCTTCTGTCCTTGGGATGCCCACAGGCCCATCGTCCCAGTGCTGGACATGCTATGCAACCAGTCAGCAAAACGCACGTCGAACGAGGAACAACAGGCTTACGATACCGCTTGCCATGGACCGTATGAGGGCGAGAAATGCAAGGTATATGAGGAATGCAATCGCAAACGCTTTCCAGAACCTCTTGGCTGGGGATTCTGAAAGTCGACCCGGTGGACGAGGATTCGGCCTGAGAAGAGGAGGGTGCGGCACAGCAGCCTGCGTAGGTGCAGATGGTACGGGGTGTTTCGGATATGACGGAGGCGGTGATAGGGGTGGCGTGGTGTGATATGAGGATGTGTATTTGAACGTGTGTGCACTCGTCCGAGGCGACTGTGCACTGGCGTCGTCCTGAACGGACCCGACATAGTGTCCGTTTACCAATTGTCTTGCTGCGTCGTCACCGTCTTGATCATGAAGCGCAAGGGAACGCGACGTCGGCTTTGCATCAGCGTCCTCGATGATGATCATGTCCTGTTTTGCAAATGGGGGCGGGGGTTCAGACGTTCAGACTTGAAGCTTTCCGCTCTCGAACTATGCCGGACTGCGCACTGCGGTGACTGCGTCTGACAAAGTCGTTCTCTCGCGGACTTTGAAAGGCTGCGACCATCATTGCGCACTCACCACTACCTCTTGGTGCGGCGGCCGTCCTTTTCGAGGTATGTGTCTTTCAAGGAACAAATGATGGCGCTCGTTGATTGTCACCTCCCCGCGCTCAAGGCAGGACGTCATCTCCATCTCCATCCCCATCATCCATCCCGATCAATCATTCAACGTTGAAACATCTCCATCGCCATCGCCATCGCCATCATCAATCAAAACAAAACACACGACGATACAAACTGTATTGTACCGTAACCGTACCGTGCGCCGCCACAGACTGACTGCGACAATGCCTCCACACACACACACCCAATTCCAAATTCGGGCGGATGAACGTTTTGAACCAACGACCAATGACCAGATCACCGGCGCAGCCCCTTTTGTCGTGACGTCGTTCTCGATCACCTTACGCATTACACGAGGCAAACAGGGTATGGTGACGCAAGAACACGCTGTTTCATTTCAATGGTGTTCGTCATTCTTTTTTTCCATTGCCATCATGTCATTCATTATGAGAACAAGCTTATCTCAATCGTTTCGTGCCAGGGTGTGATGAGTGAGGCGGATGAGACCCGTTTTTGGAGAGGGACTAGGCCGATCGGGATGCAGTTGATGCATATTGGCCCGATCGATGAGCTCATACGTTGTCGCCACAGGGTCCCCACTGCGCATGGACGCAAATCGTTCGTTGTACACGGGAATGAAACGACCCTCCTGCGGGGGAAAAACCGACGTCGTCGTGTGGTGTTGGGGGGGCGTGCGCGTTTGACCCGCCCGTCTCCAACGAGGAAAGCGACCACAGCGTTGATGTCATAGGTCCACAGTGTGCAGAATCAAGATCATCATCATGACGAGATGACAGACACGCGTTCTTGGGCAACGTGAAAGTGACCTCAGGATGAAACGGAAAGAAGCTTCATTTTGTGTGTACGTCCCTCACACACACACGACAAATGAACGAGATCATCTAAAAGGCACGCAATGCGGCCCGGGGAAGTAAAATAGAAACCTCGTGTAGAGCGTGGGTGGAGTCTGACAGGACAATGAGGCAGTGCGGCGAGAAAATCACTGTACCGAATGTGGAAGATGACGTCTGCGTAGATAACGAGTGATCGCGATAACGATACACATCAGAGAGAGAGCGTCTGGTCGAGCATTCTTGGGGACAACAGACGACACCTACACGGGAATAGAGGGACTCCGAGGTTAACAAAAAGGAACAAATAGCTCAATGTGCCTACCGACTTCTTTTTGGCCAGCTGACCAGGGGAATAGTATACGCGACTGTGGCGTGAAATCAAACACGCAACAAGTGCAAGTGGCGAAGAAAAAGACGCCGCATTGTATGAAATGCGTGCGCTTACCTTGCTCGAGTGCTGCAGGAGTGGGAACAGTGACGAGAGGGCATGCAGCGTGGCGTCGCAGGATGCGGAATGGGATGTTCCTCCTCCTCCGAGAATGAAATCTGCGTCTAATTTGTGACGGCATGCCAGATTGGGAAGACTGGTCACTGTCCCGAGTGTCGGCAGGTGACACGGAAATTGTTTCGATGAATGTATGGGTGCCAGGAGTCTTTGCAGGAAATCCCCCCTCTGTCCCCCTTCCTACGAGGTCGGAGTCGGAGTGGCGGTGCAGTAGTATCAGATAAATCGGAGATTGAAATGTCCGGGAGAGTTCGCGCGTCGTGCAAAGACCCCGGGGTGAGTGATGTGAGAACGGCGCAGCACGAGGAGGCGAGCGCCGACACGAGGCAGGACCCCGAATGTGTTTGACGACACGCGATGACCATCAGCTTGGGAAAACACGCGACGACGTGGGCGCGATCAACATGGGCGGCGCGAGCACATGGACATGTCCCCGCGGGGGTGGGAGATTTGTTGGTGTAAAGCGGTGATGGGGACAGGTCAGACCGCACGGCAGCCATGAGGGCTGATGGAGGCGCGGCGGGATGTAGGCAGTGATCGGGGTCCAGCTGTCTTGTCCACCAGCAGGCCTCGCCAACGTTGCATGTCGCGGGGGAGAAACGCCGGCCGAACTTGATCTCACACATCCGCTGGTCCACCGCTGACTCTTGTTCTTATCAACCTCAAAAAAAAGTAGAACACAACACCATCCCCCCCTCCCCCCCAACCATGTCTGGCTCTCCACAGCCGACGACGTCCCCTCCCCCAAACGGCCAACCCCAGTCCAACGCACAGCTCGCCCAGCTCCTCACATCCAGCTATCGCGAGTCAGACATCCTCAGAAAAGACCTCGTTGCAACACGAAGGCGTCTCGAAAAGGCCGAACGTCTCCTTGCTGCCGCTTCTCCACCGAACGCCAACAACGGCAACGGCACCCACGCCATCTCTGAGGCCGCCCATCGTGTCATCGCAGACTGCGAGGCACGTGCCGATCGCGCCGAACACGCTCGCGACGAGGCCGACGCCCGCAGACGCGTCCTCTCCGACGCCTGGGAGGAGCTCAGTCGCTACCTCACCGTCCTCGAACTCCGCGCAGCCGACGCCAGAGCAGGTTTCACTCGTCTCGTCGCAGAGGGCGGTGGTCAGCTCGTCCTCGCACCCGTCCCCCTCCCCGGCTACTTCCCCTCCACCGTACACACACCCGCCGCATCCAGCCCCGCCATCATGCTCGTCCCGCCTCCACCCGCAAATCACCGCTCACATCGCCACTCCTCGTCCCTCAACTCGTCCCACGGCATACCCCCCCTACCCCCACCCCCTCAGCCGTCCTCATCCCGGGTCAGACCCCGCTCGGGCAGCATCGATGATCCCTCCTACCAGCTCGCATCCGGCCAGCCACCCGCAAAACGCTCTCGCAACGAACGCGATTACGACAGGGTATGTCTGGCTCCCACGCTTGTGCTAAATCTGACATCATACCATTCCCAGTCCCATCCTCGTGCTCGTCCCCTGGACGTCGATATTCACCATCGCTCCCATCTCCCCTCTCCCCACACCGCCCTCCAACCCACCCTCGCCGCCCCACGTCACCCCAATACACACCCACACTCGAGATCTTCCTCCCGCTCCTCTCAGCGTTCCCTCTCCATAGACGAGATGCTCCTCGAGGCATCCACCGACGACCCCCGTCCCCGCGGCGAACCCCAATCTCCTCGGGCCGTCATCGCCCACCACCAACACCCAAACCACGCACCAACCCCCACACAGCGCTCCATCGTCGGCCACATTTCAGGTCCCAACACAGGCCCCCTCGAACAGCCTGGCGAACAACGCATGTATCAAACTCATATTTTCGCGCCCCCCGTCATGGGCGCCCCGACAAAGAAGGGAAAACCCGCTTCCACAACGGGCATCAGTACGTACCTTGATATGACGCCCTCGTGTGGCGCTGACCTCGACTCAGTGGCAAACGGATCAGCCGTTCTCCCCATCACAACGGCCACTGCGCATCCTCCACCCACACCAACAACCGTGGTCCCTCAGTCTGCGACGGCCCCTGCGCCGCCCGCAGTCCCCCACTCTCACGCCCCATATCCAGCCACCAACGCCCAAGGTCAGCGCATCTGTCGGCAATGTGGGTTAGCCGGGCGATACAAGGATGGTAAATGCGTCGAGAAATGGGGTCCCGGACCCGAAGGACCCGGCACAGTCTGTGACCGGTGTCGAAAGAAGATGAAACGCGTCGAACGACGAGGCACGATAGAATCTCAGAACCAATCTCAGGCCCACATTAGCCAACAGCCCACCCAGCCTGCACCAGCCACCCTCACCCACGCACATTCAATGACCGCACATGGTAGCCGAGTTACACGCACCGATACGATGCCCGTGACCGTAGGGATCGGATCGGGAGGAACCCAGCTCATCGGACATGCGACCCAGATGCCGTCCTTCATTTCCAAGGACAGACGCGATCGTGAACGCATACCAACGTCATCCCTCGCACCTCCCCCCTCCCAGCCACCCCGTCCGAACGATTCGCAACGCGACCCACCGCCTTCCCCACCCGCCATCGCCACATTACAGGCCGATGACGACGAGCCCCATCGACGCGGAAGCGCAGATAGGGGACGAAGACCGATGAGTTCCGGTAAGATTCATGGATGTCGCTCGCCTACAACTCGATCACACTGATCGTGTTTCATTTCTAGCCGCTCCACCACTCATTAAACACCTTCCATCGCCGAGCCATTCTCATTCTCAACCAAATTCCCGCCGTGCGTCAGACGAATCCTCAGCGGACGCCGAGGGCGATCCAGATGCGGATGGCGATGCTGATGCGGACGCGGAGCTCCTCGAGGCTGTTCATGCCGCAGAAAACCGAAGTACGAGTTTAAAGGCAGAAGACGCAGAGAACGACGATTGATCGACACGACGTGTTTCGGATCCACCATTTCATCCGTCGCACAATGCTTGGTTTTGGGTATTGGGAAGGGGGAGGGTCCAGTGGAGGATCACCAACATACATATACAACGGTTTCATGCATCCACGCAAAACATACGTTCAAGCACACCCGCATCACTCGCATTCACATTCGCATTTATACGCATCCGCATCCGCAATCGTGTATCACTCTCGTCTGCCGCGAAACCACGTTATTCTTGGTGATCATCCTCCTCTGGCTCCTCTCCGCTGTCCGGAAGACAAACAAATTTGGACTGTCTCTAGATGTCTTTGGTTATGCAGCGCCGCTCATGATATGGAAATAGCTCTGTTTGGGAATTGGGTTCCTTGTGTGTATGTTACTAGGCTCTCATTCTTCTTCTCTCTCCGCTTCTCTCTGCTCGCGCTCACGTTTCTCGCTCGCAAGCTACCACCTTGGCATGTTGCTCCTTACACAGCACGCACGTTGACCCTTTTGTTTTGGGGGTACGAGGACCGTGCGTCGTGCGTTCTCTCGCCCTCTCTCTCTCGCTCTACATACACGCAGACACCGTACGAACTGACACGCAAAAAAAGACGTAATGTGTACTATACCCCAAATTTTTTCTCTCTCGGCGACGAGTGCATCAAGCTCGTTTGATTCAGACTCGGGGTGTCGACGTCATCGGCGGTGTTGAGGTTGACGCGCTGAGGCGTGCTTGCCAAGTACGTCCGTCCATACTCTAAAAAGGGGGGTTCCCATCAAAAACCACGATGCACGACCACGATGCAAGCGTGATTAGTTGTGAATGATGCGGCGCCAGAGCGGGGGGGGAGGACTGCCCACTTGATCGCGCGTCACGCGGAACCCCACGCATCGGATTATGTATGATTGTATGGTCGGTGTGCCGACGGAAGCGGGTCCAAGGGGACACGTGTTGTTGAAAGTTGGCCGCCGCCGCCATCATGCATCATGGGGTTGGTCACGGTGCCGGTGATGGGCCTTTCTTCAGCGTTGAGCCTCAGAGCTTGGGGAGGAATGATCGATGATGATGTCTAACAACGACCCGGTATGTAGATTTTTTTTTTTTAAATGTAAAAAGGCAGCGATTCGTCAACTTCATCAAAAACCCAACGGGGACCATTATCATTGATATGATCGATGAATCCCAAAAAAAAAGAAACGTCTAGGTTATACGAGAGGATGCTACATATGTATCTAGAACTGGAATATACATGAGGAGCCTCGCAGTCACTCGTCCAGTCGCTTTTCACGGGTTCGACGCCACGGATCGATCGGTGGTAAGTATGTGGTACTACGCCGGTACCCGCCACACGGGTGACTGCCCAGTGAGGCGCGTCCTCAAACCGCACTCCCGGGCCCCCCCAGAGGGAGAGAGGGGCGGAAGGAAAGGGCGTGGCGAGGTGGCCCCGACCGTGCGCAGTGCCGCACCCCGATCAAGTGCGATCATTTGATCATTGATAAACCGGCGTCGGCATCGACCGGGTTCCGAGGCTCTCACTGGCAAGCGCTCCGGAGTCCGCGCTCGTGTACTGTATGAGCGGCGAGCAAGTACAATACCCCCCCTGGATGCGGTACACGTTGCCCGTTGCTGGGGGGGGGGCTCGGGCAATGGGTATTCAACCGGGGTTTTTTTTTTTTTGACACGGCGACTCGAGTCTCGAGTCGACAGGCGTCCAGGTGACGGCGTTGGCGGCGAGCTCGTGACATGCATGCGACATATAAGAGGGAGGGGAGCGACAAGGCCTCAACGGCAAAAGAAAAGAAAAAAAAAAAAAAAAAAACAAGGTGTGAAAAAGAAACGATAACGCACGCATTTTTTTTTTTTTAATTTTGGAATACATACCAAGTGCTTATCTGTACGTCATCGTCGGTGTTGGCAGCAGCAGATTTAGATAACCGGATGGAAAGCGGGGGACGTGCGCGCGCTGCCAAAAGGAGCCATGCGTGCACGACACCGAGAACCCTCGAGGACCTTGATTGAAAAGAGACTCAAATCAACAGGTCGGCCCATGAGGCATGCGTCAATGGGTCGGGTCACCAGTTCGGTTCGTGTTTACGCTGACATGCCAGTCACTGGCCGCGTGTTGTACGTCAATATGTCCGTGGGTTGGATCGCTTTGACCCCGAACCGCGGGGGCGGTTGGGCGGTTGGTTCCAACTTCACGTTGGTCGACCGTTCTAGAGTCTAGACACTTCTTTCCGAAGACGTTGGCACCCCGAGGGAAGCCGCCTTTGGGCCATGGCCCCTGGCCCTGTGATCCCCTTGTTCACGCGCACGTCGGGCACGAGAACCGATCCCGGACTGCCCGGAGTGAATGAAACGTCAAAATGAAAGGGCGCATGGATCGCTTGCCAGTGACACGAGGTACGCGGATACGTCTACTGGAACGCGGTCATCTGACGTGGTTAGGCAGAAGAGGGTGGCGCGTAGTGCGCAGTGCGTATTACGTACCGTAGTGCGTGTGCGCGCTAGCCGGGTGGATACTTGGCAATGGAGTCCCGTTCAAAGAATGGCAAGTGTATCCGAGACGTGTGGCACGTGTAACCGACCTTGGCTCCTGGTCAACACTGACTGCGCGAGATCTGAGAAGAGACGTTACGGTGGTACCACGTAGTACATGTACGTACCAAGTGAGCCCTTCCAGCTAAGCCAACAACCAAGACGAATCGCTCGCCACGCCATCAGATATCTCATCGCATCATCGCCAGCATTACAGTGACGTCGAGGAACCGTCGATTACGGCGTTCACACGCAAGGGGAGGAAAAGAGGCTCACCGCCCTAGCACACGTTCCAGAACACTGCGAATCACGGCCGTCGGGCCTCGAGTGGGGCATGTCTTGGCATCGTCCTTTTCGTGGGGTTTCGCAAGCCAATAAGCACATGGTGGGATGGAGCCGGCCAACTAGGGTTGCGACGGAACATAGGGAGTGTGATCTGTGCGTGCACAATGACGTGCGCAATCCGATCGGATGATCAACGAAACAGACGTCATTGGAGCGTTCGTAGTACGTTAATCCCCGTGAATGCGCGTACCAGGGATAGTTTAGATCTTCTATCCATGTTAGTTCAAAGTGGACGGGTAATGCTAGGATCCGACCGAACAATATGGCAGTGGACTGGACGCCAAAACATGTGTTCGTGACCCATACACAGGTTCGATCAATGATTCTGTGGTAGTAAGCGCGCATCATCAGTGAGGACCCCTGAGGAAGGTGGAAGTCGTACACCCATCATGATGGACAATGAATACCGTGCGCGCTGTCATTGGTAGAACGATAATCCAAATTGAGTAAACCCCTGTGCCAATGTTAAGCCCGACTCGAAGCGAACCTACTCACGAGGTGTGCAACTCCCTTGGAGCTGGAGGCTGTGTGTACCCTCCGGATCATGGCTCGACACGATCTGATAGCCAAGAGGATCGGAGAGACAAATTGACGAGCACATGCATCGCCATTGCAAGGTTTGATCCTGGACCCATTTGTTTGCCAATAAAGCCAGGGAACCTGCTTGTGTCGCAGGTCTTGGTCAGTGCTAACGTAACACGGGATGCGCATGGACACCATCAGCGAGCTGATAAACTCCATTCAGGTCTCCGCCGACCGACCTTTGGCCGCAGCCGCTCCTTGTTCTCCCGATCATCGCTTCCTTTATCGAGGAACGAACTAGTATGTGTACCTTGCACCTACATAAAAAAAGCAGCGCAACTCGCGCATCATATGTGCAATGCAAGGCCAATCCATGTCGAGAATGCAAGGGTATGGCGTATCCATGACCATCGGCGGAGGAATTCCAGAACGCCTATTGGACGATGACCCAGAAGAGAAGCTACTGTTTTTATCTTCAGTTGACGCGGATCAGAGCGAGGAAATTTCAAGGTTATGGACGTTACACATTGGGTTCTGAGGTTGCCGAGTTTGGAAGGGTGTTTGTGGACCATGGCGTTACTGGGGACATACTTGTCTTTCGTCGACACTGCTCTAGGCTTGTTGACTAACACATGTTGGCGACTCGTGCTGTTCATTTCACCTGTTTTCAAAGCGGCCAATAGGTATCATTTCTGCTGTGTCAAGTACTCCAGATCATCTACAAGAAATTCGGATTGTTCGCGTACTGGTCAAAATGGCGCGAGTTCAGTTCAGCTGGAGAAAAGGACACACTGCGATTGGCACGTCAATTGCAAAATGTTGCCCTGATAGGCTCGAGTCTGTATGTCATCGATTTTGGAACTCGGCTCAGACACACCTTCATCATGAAGGCTTCATGGCAAGGCAACCAATGCTCACCAACTTCGTACACGTGCGTATCATATTGACGATCACGCCATCGGATATTCCCTGTGCCACGTTCCTTTGCTTCTGAAGCACCTCTTCCATTCCTTTGAAGGGCTTGAGAAGTGCATTTAAAAGCTCTCCATCACGCGCGACTTGCATCGGGTCAGCCACCATCAATGATGGAGCAATGTACTCGCCGTTTGTGATCGACTGGTGTGATCAATCGGTGGCTCGATTCATATTCCCCTTGTATCACGATGCGCCTCTTCTGGCTAGAAGATGGATGGTCGACTTCCCTGCCCATCATCGACGAAAGACTATTCCACCGCCTCATTATCATCTCTAAGTGTGGCCTCAATTAACCACGTTTTCAAGGGAAAGACCCTGGCATTTCATACCCAAGAATGCTCAAGGTTATTGGATCAGTGAACATGTGACCTAGCGGAGCGCCAGGCTCGAATCAGTCGGAACAAGAGATATTTCTCTATCTCCCCACGCGCATCGTCAGTTGACACAAACTCGTTTTATTTCCAAGCAAATCCCTACCTTCTTTTCCTGCCCCAAGTTTGGGACTTAGTGGTACAGGGACGCGTGACTGGGCATTATGTTTAAATGATGCTGCGTACGCGGGCGGGCCACCAGTGATACTTGTTCAAACCTGCGGTTGTAGCACGTTAACTCGGGCGTATGATTGGGCGTAGAACGCAACTGTCAAAGGTGATCCAGAATATAGCATCTAACCATGATCCTTGAGAATACTCGACCCAAGTTTGCGCTGCATTGAATGTGTCATGATAAGCTGCGTCAACAGTACAGTTTTCAAAGACATCAAGCCTTGGGACTCGGGTACCCTACGTACCGTGGTGGAGAGTCTGGGTCAGTATCAAGCTCTGAGACACGGAGGATAACTGTACGCACTTGGGGTGTGAGACCCTGCCACTTGGCTTCTTTTCTTTCTCGAATCTCATCCTTTACCCTCTCGGCGTGAACTCTTCCCCAGGCCTACAGATGCCACGACTTGGAACGGGAGACGATTCGTCGAAGGGCTGTTCAAGTTCATCTAGGAATTCCGGACTCCGCGATTTAGACCAGACAAGTGCTCGCACATGCGCAGGACACGCCGAAGCATCTCAAATTCTCGGGGCCAGAGCCATTACGCACTCGCCAACAGAGCCGCAGTTGCAAAATTCGGACCTAGCGATCGAGAAAAAGTGGGTCCAGTTTTGCTCTTGCTCGCTTACGCTCACTTTCAACCTCCCATAGTCTTTCACGATTCAGCCGTCCGTCATTGGTTACATCGCAAAGAGTGTCGCCACTCATTGGAAATGGACAAAGGCGAGGGTTGTCGACTGTTCGACTTGGCGTTCAAGCACTGTGATCCAAATGACGTGGATTATCTCCTTTTGCTCAAGGTGTGTATTCGTTGCTGGTCGAACTAGGGATTGTCCTTCAGCTAGAAAGTGAAATGAAGCAGTGTCGCGCGTTGGCGACCTCATCGGTACGGTGGACTCAAACGCAACATACTACATAGTTCAGGTACGTGCATAACGCGCTCTTGCATGGCAAAATCGCATCTGATGTCTCCGGCAGGCATATATGTATCTTCTCCTTGGAAACATGCATATGGAGAGCAGTGACTACGACAGCGTCGACAGGAAGTATGCTGCGTTACAGACTGCGGGAGACTCTGAAAACGCAACCAAAGTATTCGTGGTGATACTCTCGCAGATGTCACACTCATCCGACCTGGAGATTCGTGGTGAGAGTGTTGTTAGTATACTTTAGTTCACCTGCTGACCCTCTTCCCCAGAGCTTCATCGCCAGTACATAAATCCGAGACAGACGGGGGCGGTTATCTGGGCAGCCGTTCAGGATGCCATTCGTGGCTCTCCACGGATGCTCATTAACACCATCTCTGCGTCTTTTTGACAAATCAGCACAAGCCTCTGCATTTGAATCGCTCCCCATCTTCAGCAGGTTGATCGCCTCCGTGACGACCAGCATCAACCACGCCCGCATTGAGCATGACGTGACACAGTACTATCGTTATGCCACGTTTTCGCACCAGTGGGAAGGCCTCTCTTCGACAAAGTCATACGCATCGTTGTTTATGATCTCGAGGAGTCTCCCACCACTGACAAGCTTAAAATGTTCTGCAAGATCGTGCGGGATGCTGGGTTACATTGGGCGTGGGATACCTGTTGTATCAATAAAGCAGATCACTTCGTGCTCCAAGAAGCCCTGGTTTCCAAGTTCAAGTGGTACCAGGTTTCCGCTCAGACGTTGGTCTTACTCCGTGGTGTTCGCGCTCCGTCGCGGCGGGGTGATCTCGTGAAGAGCATTTGGAACTCCCGTGCTTTGGACGTTCCAGGAATACCAAGACGCTCTACATGAACCTCGACATTCCGAATCACAAGGAGTCGCCCGAGATACTCTCGGAGATGGAGGCAACGGGCATCTCGACGTGAGCCCTGATGGCACTCCAGCCCAGGTTAGATGACATTCGGAGAAGCTACGTCTCGCATCGAAACGAGAGGCGACCCTCGCCGAGGTGCAGCATATTCACTGCTCGGGATATATTCCAACTCCTTGCTGGTTGTATATGGTGAGAGAGACCAAGCGCTCGGACGGCTGTTGTCGTAGCTTCTCACAAGCTCGGGAGACACGAGCATACTTGCCTGGACTTGGAAGTCCGGAATCTTCAAAAGCTGCCTCCCAGCACGCACCAGTGTGTTCAGCCAGCTACTATCACAAATACTGAAATGGAGACCGTCACTGCCGGATTGCGCAATGTCTCTCAGTCTCTCATTGGTCACCAATTTTTATTTTTTTTTTTTATAGAAAAAAAAAAAAAAGACCGACTCAATGAGCTCCGTGTACCATCGTTCTCAGGCAAGCGGATGACACTCCCATGCGTTGTTTTCAAACTCGGGCCTTTATCGACTGATTGGCGTGCACAGACAGCCGCACTCGGGGCTGTCGAGATCATGTCAAAGGAGGATCTCTATTCTTCTTGACCGACAACCTCTGGGGAGTGTATTGGAGACTCTACCCGAGGAGAACACCGACGATCAATCTTCTACGATAGGTGAACTACCCTCGCTCCTGGTCCTTCCAATACCGCCTCACCAGCTCCGCGTTCACGAACGGCTCAGCTCGCCTCCCACTTTTGACTACCATTTGGTGGACGCACCGCCCTGCGTCCCCGAGATGCAGCATATCTTCGGCCACCGTCGTCTCTATCAGAGACGGACAAAAAGACGCGCGCGTTCCGTGTCCTCGTTCGACTGAGACAACCGTTTGGTGCGCTGTTGCTCACACAGAGCCGTGGCAGCGTGGCAGCATACAAGAGGGTCGCTGCAGAGAGTCTGATCACGAGATCACGCCGGCAGTGTTGAACAAGTTGATGATGCAGGATGTCTCTGTATTGGATGTGCTTTTGACCTGTCAGCTCATATGGGTACTAATGGCGTTTGGTGGGTCCAAGCTGTATGTGTTGTCCCTCTTCTTCATAGCGTAGGTCAAGCGTAGGTGTAGCCGTTCGAGACCGTCCACTATCATGACTTGTTTGTACATCTTTGCACTCTACACAAAGACATCCATGACACATGTCGTCCCTCGACTGAGTCCCTCGGAGTCGCCGAGACAGAAGACAGTCTCCGAGCTCATGGTTGTCGTTTGTCTGCGGTTTCTTCGCCATACTACAACTACAAGAACCGTGGTCACTGCCTGCCGTTACCCCTACAATACTTTAGAAACTGCCGTTCGGCGGTCGCTGAGAATGTGCGTTACCGACACTAATTTTGATGGGCTTGGGACGACACTCTTGTCAGACGGTCAGCATAATTGCAACCCTATCTTGCCACGCCGTCATCGCAGTCGCCAATGACGCGACGTAGCAGAGCAACCGAGGTACAGTAAAAGTCAACGGGTAACCAAGCTGTAAGTCCGAGCCAGCCTCAGAATTTATGTCTAACCCGAGACTTGTCGTAGCACAACATATATCACATGTACTCGCTTCTCATTTGCAAGACTGCATTACTCGGCCCATGACATCTCGTCGCCACATTCCGGAGGGTCGCTAATTGGACGAGTTCGTTTCATCAAAATGGCTGTGACATGGTTTATGAACGCCGCTCAGTGCCGTCGGGTGTGTTGGAAGCTGTCACATCTTCAGCCCTAGTTGAAGGCCCAGGTTTACTCGAGCTGCGGCAGAGACCTGATGATGATGAGGAACCGACATACCTGTCGTGTTGAAGCATGTTTCAGCTACTCCCGTATGGGATTCATCAGGTAATTTCCTTATTTTGCTATTGGACCAACCAATCAGTGCTCAAGAATCATGCAAAAGCGCAGTTCAAGCGAGACAGTTCGACATCTGGAGGTCTTCCCAAGTTTGACTGACTGAATAGGAATAGTCCAGTCCTTCATCGCGTTATAGCCAGGTACTGACAGTCAGAACTCGCAAAAAAGGTTGCAGAGTGAATAACGTTACAATTCTGCTTTTCAGATGTGACAGCGATCAAGTCGCTTCTCACTTGCCGTAACATCTCTGCGGCTTTTAACCAACTCTTTGACCTTGTAATTCCTCATCCATCTCATTGAACCTCCCAGCAGTACCCACTCATCACGAACCTCTGTCTGTTATACCATGCTGTTCAACAAGCTTGTGCTCATGCTCCTCGGTATCGTCGCCGTTGTAGCTGCGTTGCCCACCCCAAATGATAAGCCTCTGAAACGTGAAGGCTGTGGAATCCCCGAGGGAGAGTGAGTGTCCATGAACATATTCATCCTGCAGTGTTTCGCTCACGGATTTTTCGTTACATGGTAGTGGGTTTCAACACTTTTGTTAAGGCGTGATGCTGGTGGCCGCCAGCGGAGAGTAATAGCATGGTTAGAAGTTGAATCCAAAGGGGGGATGCAGCAAGGGTGATGCATATGGTGTATAGGTCTTGTTGGCCGATCGAGTCCGTCTTATTCCTAGTATATAGTCATTTACTTTCGACATTGCGTTGTGGACTACGCGCACCGCTCCCTACTCTACCTCCAGTCTCGTACCGACTGGAGGTGAGCCACCTGGCTACACATTCCTTTATCTATTCCTTACTATTATGTTTAGATACATACATTTGGTTGCGTTCTTGGACAGATCCCCCAAATGATGTATGTATGTACAACTCTATTCATCAGATGAAGTGGGCGATATCGGAGTGTGTCATATAGGTACTACCTCTTGTTCTGCTTTCACCTCGAACATCACCACATTCCCCTTTGACGACGTCGCATGCCATATTGTTTTCGACAAGGCTAACGTACGAGTCAGCAGTCGTGGATGTCGAACAGTGGTGCATGGAGCGAAGAGGGCTTATGTCACTCATGTCCAAAGTAGTTATGGACTGGATGATGATTTTAAAAGGTTCAGAACAGCCCTTATAAACGTACGCGTGCGTTGAGTGACGGGCGAAGCAAGAAAGCCGCGGAAGAAACGAAAAGGAGGCAAAAGGAAAGCAGTCTCACCGGCACATTTGGCCGTGGTTCGGGTCCGGTTTCCAGTCTCCCACAAGCCAGTGAGCGGCGACGCCTCGCAGTCCATCACTTTTGCGAGCGTGGAAATCGAGACAGCAATAGCATTCCTTGAGGGGAAGATGATCGTCGCAGCACATGTCGTGTGCGAAACCTTGGCGGACGGTCCCTTCGTCGGACTGTTGACCTTGGAAATGCCATCCAATCCAACCTTTGCTGGACTTGCCGAAGTCCCGGTAACCGTTGCAGACGACGACGACGTGGGGAAAGTGGACCTGGAAGGCCCATACGAATCACTGGGCGTCCTTGAGATACCTGATATCGTCGCATCGCTCATGCTGAAGGTGTTTATATTGCCGCAGGCCGTCTTCGGTGACTTGGCCATTTTCGTATTCCCATCAATAACGATCGTCCAGCTCTGCGATGGGAAGGAAGACAGATCTGGGGAAGGTTGTGGCGACCAAGTGGCATAAAATGTTGGCTTAACGGCCTGGGGATAGGCGATAGGCTTTGGCAGTGTAAGTTTCCGATTCCTAGTCGATGTTGTACGACAGTTCCCCGTCACGACGGGTCTCTTTACGTAGGTGCCTGTAGGCTTGACAGACGACTCCCGGCGAGATACTGCTGGGTTGCGAGGATCTGGAGTGGAAGCTTGACTGCGATATCTTGTTTCTCCTTGGACTGATAATGCAGGAGCGCGGAACGTAAATGCATCGTGTTCGATATTCGTTCGCAGCTGTGTTCTGTTTTACTGAACTTCGCAGTCATTGGTCCCTGGTACCTCAGGCTGTCGATGAGCTTGCCTCTCTTAAACCTAAACCCCTGCTCGATCTCCAACGGCCTGGGCGCAAGCGTCTTCTCGGGTACACAGACGGTGCTAGAGGCAAAGGCCGTGACTTCCGCACCCTGGGTATCATATCCGGCGCTGCCATCAACGTCGGCTCAGGCGAGGGGCGACGCATCTCCGCTTTTGGAACGACAGCCAGTAAAGAACCAGGTGGGGATACCTGCCTTGTCAAAGCCCCATGAGGGACCGACGACCGTAACCTGATATGTAGACGTTGGTGGCAGGACCGGCGGCTTCTGCACCTGAGTCTTCTTCGGGGGAGAATGTCGTTTCGTGGAGACGTTGCTGACCACGAACGGTTTGGAGTTTGCTATTGTCTAAGGTCGTGAACCAATGTTATCCAGGGCTGAATAGAAATGATGTATGCAGCCGTGTGGGGAGGTCCCGTACTTGCAGGTCATGATGTCGTTGGCAATTTTAGGGTCAGTGGAAGCGAGAGTTGTCCAGGGAGAGAACGACGTTGAAGCTGGCCTTGTAGTTATCCACGAGTTTTTGTACTGTTTAGGATTAGAGGCTGACCGGTCGACCAGTCGCATCTGACCCAAATACATTTCTGAAGGAATGAATCGTTTGCGACGTCACGAATGATAAACACTCACCACATAGGATTCGATCCCATTGGCTGGTCTACACCCCACTCTTCAGGAACTTGGTACCGAGATCGATGACAGAGGCAGAGAACCGCAGCGGCCCGCGCGCCTTGGAACCACAGCCACCAGCTACTAGTACTCGCTAGTCGCGCTCTTGTGCGGGATCGTCTGCGAGGTGGACGCAGCGCTCGAAGATGCCACGATGGTGCTTACTGCTCTGTTATCATATTCCCTGGCGCTGATGTCAATTCACACCACTGGCAAGACCATCGATATCCAGCCGTCCGACATCGGTTACATTGCAAAGAGCCTAGCGCACATTGGCAACGGGGAAAGGCAGCGTGCGACGTCGTGCGCGAGCTCTATCCATCTCACGTCAATTTCCTCGTCGTTAAAGTGTGGTTTTTGAACTTTCCCCGCCGCTACTCATTTATCTCAGGCTATCGTCGTGTTTATGGCTGGAGAGCACCTTGATGCAATATCACACGTAGAAAACTTCATTGCTACAGTCTCCATCAACTTGATATGCTATATGGTTCAGGCACGTACACAACATGGTATGTAGCTGGCGAATATCACTACTGACATTCTCAGCAGGCTTACATGTTTCCTCTCCTTGGCAACTCGCAAATGAAGCACAAGGACTACGTGGGTGCAATGCGGTCGTTTGAGCGTGCTCAAGCCCAAGTTCAGGACTACGTTGGGCCTCCCCTCTGTGCGATCTCACTGGTAAGTTTCTCAATCGATGTATTGCAACTGATTGAAATCCCTCATCGTCTCTGACAGATCTCTGGATGGAATCTGAACACCACGATTCGACAACATCTTTGTCATGCCCTGTACGCAGCGAGTCGCACAAACGATGCGGCAGGCGACTTTATCCTCAAAATAGTAAATACCTTCGACGAAGACGTCTACATGAGTGGACCCATCCCCAAGTGGGTTTCTGGTGAGTTTGATGCCGTATTCATTTTTCTGTGAGATTCAAAATTGCTGCAGGCTTTACCTACCGGTGTCTCTCGGCCTCGGATACAACCCGAGTTCGTAGTCCGTTGAGGCGTCATACTACTTTCAGTTCACGGACCGCCACTCCGCTCTTAAAAGAGTGGGCGAAACCAACATTGGCGAGTAGCAAATGGAGGGACGCCTTAGTCGTTGCTGCCAATGTGGTGTCTCCCTTTGCTCTGTTGCACGTCATGGAGTCGACACTTCATTTGTTCACAGTTCACTATCCCCAGAATGGCAGTCTACCGTGTCGTGTGTGAACGCCTCGAGAAGATTGACCACATAGTGGATGTAGCCGAGTGTATCCACGAGATGACAAGTGATTTAGGAGACGGTGTTTACAAGAGCGGACCCATGACTGAGTGGATTTGTGGTGAGTTTATCTTCTACCTGCTCGTCTGCCATGCGTCAACCTTATCTGTCGGATTTCACGCAACGACATCTCTCTGCTCCCCAATGCCTACGCAGTATCGAATGTAAACACTGATGTGAATACACCCGTGCTTCATACTACCCGCAAATTGCTCTTGAAGGAATGGACAAAAGCATGACTGACCCGTCATTCGTGGAAAGATACCTTGCGTTCTGTCGTTTCTGTGAGTATCTCTTTTTGCTCTCGATATGTTGTGGGATTGACACTAGGATTCATTTGAAGTTCGCACTCCCCAGGGTCGAAATCCATCGGGTGATATGTAAACGTTCTCGAGGCGATTGGTCGCATCGCTGATGCGGCCGAGTATCCATGAAATGACAAGCGAATTGGGAGAAGATATCTACATGAGTGGACCCATGACCGGGTGGATCTGTGGTGAAATTATCTTCTAACCGTTTGTCTGCCGTGCGTCAACCTTCTCCATCAGAATTCACGCAACGACATCTCTCCACTCCCCAACGCTACGCAGTCTTGAATGTAAGCGAGACATTAATATGCCTGTCTTTCATTATAGGACCCGCAAATTGCTCTTGGAGGAATGGGCAAAAGCAAAACTGACCCGTCATTCCGACGTGGAAGAACGTTTTGCATTCTGCGGTTCGTGTGAGTATCTCCTTTTTGTTCTCGATTCGTCGCGAGAATGACATAGTTCACACTTCCCAGAATCGAAATACATCAGGTCGTATGTGAACATCTCGAAACGATTGACCGCACAGCAGATGCGGCCGAGTATTTCCACGAAATGACGAGTGAATTGTCAATGGACCTGGAGATAAACCTGCTCAGTGTACAGGCGGAAAAAAATAGATAGTCTTGCGCGAATATGGTGGCTGATCCTGCGGGGGTGGCTTGGCTAGATGTATGGGAGAAATGCATGGAGATAGACTGACTCACGGGGAATGACATCGCTCAAGTAACCTGCTCGCAAACGGGGCAAGGAAGGCACGATATAGATATACATTCCGAACACGGCGATTGGGTGCTATGCCAGCTTCATGGAGTGAGGCATATCTTTATCTTGAATTCGTCCTGATAAGTACAGTGCTTTGGCGTAGAAACGACTGTTCGTTGAAAACTCGGCCAGCAAAAGCGCCGAAAACACGAGGCGATTATGAGTGTGGGCACTGATCTATATCGCAGATTAAAGGACAACACGTATACGGTGCGAAAAAAGGACAACAAACCACAACCTGTTCGTTGATTTCCACCACGACTTGGCTACATGGAACCGCTGATGACGCCATCGTTGACGATGACTGGTGTGTACTGGTAAGGTGGTGTTTCCTGTATGCTGAGCATTGGACTAGATCATCCCCAACCGATCGAAATCAACACCGGTAGAGAGATATCGAAGGTGGCATTCTCAGCGAACGGCGAGTGTATCGTGAGCGGCCATGACTGGGATGCTCGAGTGTGGCGAGTGGAGGACGGAAAACAAATGGCAACACTGAGCACAGGAAGGGACTGTCATTGTCTCGCTGTGTCGAATGATGGCAAGTGGATCGCAGCGGCGTCATGGTCACCCTGCAACGCCCTCTCCGTTTGGGACGCAAAGACATACAAGCAAGTCTCCAAGCACGAGGACATCCGCTTCATCTGCACCGTCGATTTCTCGCCCGACTCAACGAGACTCGTCATGGCGTCATACTTCTCGGATGAAGTCATTGTTTGGGACGTCGCATCCAACAAACAAGTGCAAACACTCCACCACTGGAACGTGATCGCAGCGAAATACTCGCCGACAGGAGATCGCATCGCGACAGCCACAGACTCGGGATCCGTTCGCGTCTGGGACAGCAACGATGGCAGCTTCATCGACATCGATGTAACAGTAACCAGCTACTTCAACGCTGGTCTCGTCTGGTTCAACAACCACCTCTTTGTCATATCCTATAATACAATCAAGCAATTCGATGCAACCACCGGATCAGCAGTCGCAGAATGGCTTGTCCCCGACAGCGACGACTACTCGTACATTTCCTTGCCAAAGCATGGGAAATTCATTGCTTACTCTACAAAGAGCACTATCACCTTTTGGGACACGTCGACACATACCCAAGTCGATCTTATTCAACACCCTCAAAACGTATATTCCATCGCATTCTCTCCCGACGACCAATTTCTCGCATTTGGTGGACAGGACCGAAAAATCAGCATCATACGTGTTTCTCGTATAATTGTAAGTGTCGTCTCATTGGATTAGGACGTATCTCAGTAACTTTCTTGTTCATCGTTCCGCATAGGATCCAATCCCATCGTCTCCTCTACACCCCACACCCCATGAGCCCGTCATCGAGGTCGACGACTCTGTGACAGCCTCATCGATCCCGTCGTCACCTCTACACCCGACTCTCCAGGAACCTGACATTCAGATCGACGACGCTGTGTTGGACTCATGGAAGCACGATCAGCTTGAAAATGCAGAGGCCCTATTGACTGCAGCTATCTCCGACTCTCAGAATCCTACTCATCATCTATTCGCCAGTCGAGCTCTCGTGCGGACTCGTCGAGGAAAGTGGGACGTAGCGCTCGAAGACGCCGAATGGGTGCTTATTCTTCTACTCTCATACATTATCGCTAACGTCAATTTATACCAAGGCCCTCGATATTCAGCCGTCCATCATCGCCCTTCTTGCAAAAAGTGTAGCCCATGTCGGCAAAGGGGAAAAGGACAAGGCCTATCGGGCCTGCGACATTGCATTCGAGCACTTCCATTCATCTCATGTCACCTTTCTCCTTCTTATCAAGGTGTGTGTCTTCAACGTTCGGTGACCATTTAACTGCTCATAATCCTTAGGCTATCATCGTGTTCATGGCCGGAGACCATCCAGATGCGATGTCACGCGTAGACGACCTCATTGCCACCGTCTCCTTCAACTCTATCTGCTACATGGTTCAGGCACGTGCACAACACGTTACCACGTGGCGAACATTGCAACTGACAGTTCCGGAAGGCTTACATGTATCTTCTCCTCGGAAACTCGCAGATGGAGTCCAGTGACCATGAGGCTGCGATACAGTCGTTCGAGTGTGCTCAAGCCCAAATACGAGACCACGTTGGGCGGCCCCTCTTTGCGATATCACTGGTATGTTTTTGGATGTATTTCGATGTTTCAAAAATTACTCACCGGCCCTGACAGATAACCGGATGGAAATTTGATAATCTCGACATCACAATTCGACAGCGTCTTTGTGAAGCCTTGTTCGCTCTGGGTCGCACAGACCAAGCAGGCGAATCTCTTCTCGACATGATAAATACCTCGGACAAAAGGGTCTATGCGAGTCGACACATCACCAAGTGGATTTCTGGTGAGTTTGATGCTCTTTGCTCGCATTCAAGGCCTCTACAGACTTTACCCAACGATGTCTCTCAACGACCCGATATAGTGACCAGCAGACACTTCACGTTACTATCAATTCAGAGATCCCCACTCCGCTCTTCGGAGAGTGGGTAAAAGCAATATTGGTGAGCGGCGAGTGGAAGGATGCATTAGTTGCTACCAACGGCGTGAGTATCTCCCTTTGCCCTGGTGTTCTTCATGTGTCGACGCCCTGTTTATGTCCAGCTCAAGGCCCCTATAGTCATGATTTATCGTGTCGTGTGTGAACATCTTGAAATGATCGACCGCGTGACGGATGCCGTCGAGTGTTTCCTCGAAATGATGAGTGAATTGGGAGGAGAGATCTACATGAGCGAGCCCTTGACTGAGTGGGTTTGTGGTGAGTTTATCTTCTACCTATTTTTTTTTGCTATGCATCATCGTTTTTCGGTCAGATTTCACACAACGACGTCTCTCCGCCCATGATGAAGCAGCCTCGAACAAGCCGACAGTCCATACTACCCCCATACCAATCTTCAGGGAGTGGGTAAAAGCCAGACTAAGTCGCAATTCGTGGAAAGATGCATTACTTTCTGCAGTTGATGTGAGTCTCTCCTTTTGCTCTCATCACCGTTATGTGATTGACGTTGTTGGCTTGGAGTTCACATTTCCCAGAACCGAAATCTATCGGGCTATATGTGAACATCTCGAAATGATCGACCGCATAGCGGATGCGGTGGAGTGTTTCCATGAGATGATGAGCGAATTGGGAGAGGAGACAAAAGGGCATGATGAGTATAGGGTTTGGGTTCTTGGTGAGTGGCCGCATGTCCTGCACATTGTTCTCTCTGCGACACTTTCTATCAGACTTTAAACAGCGTTCTTCTGAGAAGCTGGACCATCTCGGAGATACAGCAGTCAGTGCCCAGCGATATGACGAGGCTGTCTCCCACTATTCTACTGCGTTATCTGTGACTCTCTCCTCCCCGCAAGCAATCTTCATCAAGCAAAGCAAAGCACGGTTAGCATCTGGATCGTGGAAAGAGGCACTGGATGACACAAACGAAGTACTTGATTTTTGCCTGATGCACGTCGATCTTATTGATGTACCATCATCAGGTGATTGGGCTTGATCCACCGTCTCCATGGGGCTACGAGATAAAACGTGCAGCTTTGCATAAGGGTGGAGACTACGACGATGCGATTGATGCGCTCGAAATGATGCTCACAAAGATGGCGGAGTCACATGTCCCAACGTTCAACGTGAGTCGTATCCTTATTAAAGATGACGTGTTTATATTGTTTGGCAGGGCACAGTGACCAGTACGTCAGCCCATCAAGCACTTGAGCAACAATTCGTAAAGTTGTTCATCGGACTCTACGTCATTCACCACGTGTGCTCATCAACACGACCACCGGTCGTCTCCACAATAGAGCTGAGCAGGTATCTGCATTCGAATCCTTGCCAGTCTTCAATGAGCTTGTATCGTCAATGACAACACGCATCGACTACGTCTGGATCAACTGTGAAGTGCGAGAGTACTTCCGATATGTCATGCTGTCGCACAATTGGGAAGACAACGAACCGCTGTTCCAGCAGGCAGTGCATATAGCTGTGTATGACTTGGAGGAGTCTTCGACCCACGATAAGCTACAAACATTCTGCAAGATCGTTCGAGATACCGGATTCAATTGGGCATGGAGCGATACATGCTGTATCGATAAATCGGATCACTTCATTCTCCAAGAAGCACTGGTGGCCATGTTCAAGTGGTACCAGGGTTCGGCCATGATGATCGTCTTCCTTCGTGGCGTTCGCCCTTCGTCCCCACGCGGGGCTCTTGCAGGGAGTCTCTGGAACACTCGTGCCTGGACGCTTCAGGAATACATTGCTGCCAAGGTCATCCGCTTCTATACGGAGGATTGGACTCTTTATCGAGATCTCGAGTCGCCAAACCACAAAGAGTCACCGGAAATCATCTCGGAGATGGAGCAAGCCACCAGGGTTTCTGCGGGACAGCTGGTCGCACTTCGTCCAGGCTTAAGCAGCATTCGGGAAAAATTACATCTTGCTTCGACTCGGAGGACGACGAGGGTGGAAGATACTGCCTACTCATTGCTCGGCATTTTCTCGGCCATTGGTATACCTGCAATATACGGTGAAGGCGTGGCCTCTCTAGGACGTCTATTGGCAAATGTGCTCACGAGATCTGGAGATGTAAGCATCCTTGCTTGGACTGGGGAGTCTAGCCCCTTCAACAGTTGCTTGCCCGCTCGTATCACTGTATACAACGAACGAGCCATGTCACACCTCCCTGCACCTATTCCGAACTCTGAGATGGGGTGCACCGTCACTGGGTCGCATACTCCTTCATTTGACCTCGACGTGGCCTTGAGGCTATATGACCGTCTCAACGAGCTTCTCACACCCCGGTTCGCAGAGAGTCGGATGACCCTCCCATGCATTGCCTTCAAACTCCCGTCCTTTTCCACGTACCGAACCAGTTCAGGTCGTGTTTATCGCAAAGATACCACTGCATTTGGGATGGTGGAAGTCAGGACGAGACATGACCTATCTATCTCTCAAGCTTCTTTCCCTCGTACCACGTGGCACCCCACCAGGACCCCGAAAAATTTCGGTCAAGAAGAAGCAAAATCGCCCTCGAACCAAGCACACCGACGCTCCCCAGCCCGAAAAACCCCACCAAAACCCCCTTTTCTACCCCATTACTCTACTTTTCAAACACCCCATACCCCATACCCCCCTAATACCTCTTTTTCGCCACCTTTTAATTACCCAATCTCGACTCTCACATGTCTTCCTCGCGGGCTCCCACGCCCGTCGGAAGGCAACCCAACGCGCCCGGTCGACCCAAACCCACCAGGTCAGGCCGGAAAACGTATATTTTCAGCAATGCCCCAAGGTTGGAAATCCTTCTTTCCCACGGGAGAGACTCCTTGAGGAAATCCCCGACCGAGGCCATGCGCTACCTCAGCGAGCATGGTCTGGAGTTTGAGGACAACGAGCCTCGGATGCACCACCTTATAGACGCTCTTTTCGAGTTTGCCGCTACTGGCCCCAATGTCTCCGCCCTACACGGTGAAATCCTCGGTGCCCTGGCTACTGTTATGGAAAATGCCGAGGGACCCCCAACACCCCGTCTGGGAGATCAACTACAGAGAATCGAGGAATCCGCCGAGCGCTACCATCAACACGTCAACAAGCTCCTTGAGGACACAAAAACCACTATCGATCAATCGATTGAGGAGGTCAAGAAGTATGCTAATCAGGCCAATGAGACCTTTGTAGCCCTATTGAATGCCCCACATTCCCCCCCACGCTCCATTCATCCTACGCTGCCACGGCCAGGAAAGGTTTAAGTAGACAGCACCAGGAGATCATAGCCAAGAATGAAGCCAAACTCTGGGAGGTGGCTCTTAGATGTAATGGCCCTGCCTTAAAGGACCTCACCCCGAAAGAACTCGTTGCCAAGGTCAACCTCGCGCTCGAGGTTCTAGACCTCAAGGACAAAATGGAATGCCTCAGTGCCTGCACGGCAAGGGACGAAATACTTATAATCGAGATGGATAGCAGGGAGAGCACAGAGTGGCTACGGAACAAAGACAACAAGGCCAGTTTCCTCTCGAAATTTGGTGCTGACTTCGCCTTCATAGAAACTACCTACTGTACACTGGCAGAATTCACACCAGTCTCCCTAGACGTCGACGTCCCCTCTGCCATTTCCTGCATCGAGCGCAGCTTGGGCCTCCCGGCAGGGGCCATCTGCAGAGTCTCATGGGTCAAGCGCCCAGACTTACAGAAGAAGAATCAGAGAGTGGCCCATGCGATCATTGCCTTTTCATCAGCACAGACAGCTAACCAAGCCATACAAGGTGGGGTAAATGTGGAGGGCAAGAAGGTCATTGTCCATAGGATGCAACCTGAACCCACAAGGTGCTACAAATGCCAGGTAATAGGAAACCACTTTGCAAAAAACTGCCCAGCTGGTGAAGAGACCTGTGGCATGTGCAGCATGCACGACCACTCCATGAAGGACTGTACCATTACTGACCTGATGTACTGCTTTTGCATCAACTGTAAGCAAGCTGGCCATAGGAAGCCACCCTCAAGTACTTCCCAGTTCCAGATGACCCCTCGTCATGGCTGCCCAAACCCGAGGCGGTCAACAATGATGCCAATGCTAGTACCAACATCGACCCCCCACCACCCAACTGCCCATGCATGCGTCGACCAAGCGTGGACCACTTCACTGCAGAGGACACCCAGTGGAGGACTGTTGAAAGAGCTCACCTCTGCCAGGTAGCGAGACTTGCCAACGCCGAACCCTCAAGTGGTGATCAACTGCTGTGCCCACCTCCACCACCACTGCCACTGCTCCTCCACCACCCCGGGCTAAGAAGAACACCCACACCTCATCACCTCCCCCAAATACCCAACAGAGTCTGGATAGTTACATTTTCCTCAAACCCAGGAAACGGACTGTTACCCCTCCCCCCTCACCAGGGGAGGATGACAATGACGTGTTCCTCATGCCCATGGGGAACCCCTTTGAGGCTCTCCCTTCTATTGACGAATGAATACTGACCCCCATAACCCTACCCAAGCAGAGAGTCGAAACCTCCGCATATGGCAACAGAATATGAACAAAGCAAGAATGGCTCAACAACATTTTCTATGCAACCTATGCCCCTCCGACTACGATATAGCCACCATACAAGAACCTGTCATTAATTGCGTTAATCTCACTACAGCTTCATCAAAATGGAATGTCGTCTACCCTGTGACGCACAACGCCGACAATGCCGCGCGAACGCGCTCCGTCCTTTTCATGAACAAGACCCTCTCCAAGGACCATTGGCGCACCATCCCTATCCCCTCCCCCGACATCACCGCCATTGAAATCCGAGGGAACTTTGGCAAAATCCGCATCTACAACATCTACAATGACAGCACACACTCGGACACCCTCAACATTCTCGAACAGCACTTCACAGACCAAAACCAAGCTAACAGAAATTGGGGCAGTGGTATTATCCTGCTAGGTGACTTCAACTGGCACCACCCATTGTGGGACCACCCAGACAATCACCACCTCTTTACCCGCGCTAACCTACAGGTTGCGCAACTGCTTCTCGACATAATCTCTGTATATGGCCTTGACATGGCACTCCCACCCGGAGTTCCCACACTCCACTCCTCCTCCACTGGGAACCTCACACGCCCAGACAATGTCTTCTGCTTGGAGCACATCACAGACCTGTTCGTCAGATGCAAGGTCCAGGAGGAGCTAACACCTGTGCAAACTGACCATTTCCCCATCATATCTGTACTCACACTGACGCCAGAGCACACCAACCCCCCACCCAAGCGCAACTTCAAAGCCATGGACTGGAAGAAATTCCTGACGGCCCTTGAAAACCGCCTCCACAACCTACCTCCTCCTGACCCCATCACAACCATTGAGGAGGCAGAAGAAAGGCTAAATGGTATCGCTAATGCAGTCGCCCTCACTATTGAGGACCACGTTCCCCTTACTAAACCCTCACCATTCGCCAAATGGTGGTGGACTCCTGAACTGAATGCCGCTAACAATGTCCTAAAGTGACTGACCTATAGGGCTAAAGCACACAGGCACGTCCGTGAAGATCCCATTCACCTAGAGCTGCGGGAAGCCCGCAGTGCCTACGCTAAACAGATAGAGACCACCAAGGAGTCCCACTGGAATGACTACCTTGAGGAGGTAAATATCGCCAATGTATGGCAGGCCCACAAATACCTGGTATCGGAACCATCCGATCAGTTTATATCCAGAATCCCCAACCCCCACCGCTCCAAAGACCAGCCACTACCAGAGGAGCAAGCAAACCAGGTGAAGAGCGAGCTCCTTTATGAGACGTTCTTCAAAGCGCGCCCAGACAACATCCCAGATTTCACTCAGATGCGATATCCGCACCCAGTTTGTACTTTCTCTAACATCTCTGACGATCAAATCCACCATGCCATAAAGCGCCTATCACCTTACAAAGCGCCGGGCCCTAACGGGGTCTGCAATGTGGTGTATATGAAATCGGCTGACATCCTTGTTCCCCACATAGGCCCCATCTTCTGCTCCACGTTTGACTTGGGTTTCTACCCAGACCAATGGAGGGTGTCATCCACAGTGGTCCTATGGAAACCAGGACGACCTGACTACTCCCTTCCCAAAGCGTACTGACCCATTGCATTGCTAGACACGTTGGCGAAAATCCTGTCATCGTGTGTCGCTGATGATCTTGCGTACCTCGCAGAGCACCACAATCTGCTGCTGTCTACCCATTTCGGGGGCAGACCGGGTCACTCCACCATCGACTCGCTACATCTTCTTACAAAATTTACTTCTGACACTTGGGCTCACTCCACTGACCGCTTTGTCTCCATGCTATTTTTAGACATCAAAACCGCATTCCCCAGTGTTGTCATGGAATGCCTAATCCATAACATGTGCAAAAAAGGTATACCATGGGAATACACAGACTGGTATCAGCACCGCCTACACGAGTGGTGCACAGTCTTAAAGTTCAATGACTTCACCTCCTTACCCTTTCAGATACCGATCGGGCTAGACCAAGGATGCCCTTTATCACCTATCACATTCTTATTTTACAACACCAGTCTCATAGGACTTGTCAAAGGGGAGAGAGACAAACTGGGGCTCAGGTTCATTGATGACACGGCATATGTTGCAAGGGGGAAGTCATATGAGGATGCAAATGAGAAGCTGAGGGAGATGATGGAAGGTGAAGGAGGGGCACTATGTTGGGGAGAAGACCATTATGCAAACTTCGAAATCGACAAGACAGCTCTGCTCTGCGTCTTGCGGCTGCGGGTACTGGACCCTCAAAAGAAGGGCAAGTCAATCCCAGTACCTTGCCCGTCCATCATCATCAATGGACACCGCATCGAGCCATCACCCAGTTACAAGTTCCTTGGCATCATCATCGACCACAAACTACAGTTCAAACAACATGCTGCCTATGCCATATCAAAAGGAACAAAGTACATATTAGCTAGTAGAAGGATGACAAGGGTATTGAGAGAGGGATAAAGGCAAGAATGACGAAAAGACTGTACGAGGGAGTTGCACTACTGAAGATGCTATACAGGATAGATGTGTGGGGAGCTCAGATGTTGGAGAAGGGAAGAGGGAAGAAGAACGATGGGTGGGGAGCGAGAGGGTTTGGAAAGAAGATGGATTCTGTCCAGCATCTGGCGGCACTACACATTGTAGGGGGAATGAGGTCTACTGCATCAGATGTCCTGTTTGCTCATGCTGACCTACATCAAATTCCCATCCTTATCCACAGAGCATGCAACAACGCGACTCTCAGAATGGCTACCCTCCCGAAATCCCACCCGCTCAACTCACACATAGTCAACACCTTGCGCCACAGGTCACGACACAAGTCCCCACTGCACCAGCTCATGAATGCGTTCCACTATGACCCTAGAAAATTCAAGGACATACTACCAGTATGCCATAACCCAAAATGGTCCCCGGATGTCACTGTCGCAGTCAAAGAGGAAAAGAACGCAGCCCTCCTGCAGGACATAGCAGCGGAAACCACCCACGACATTTGCCTCTACTCGGACAGATCGGGAATAGAAGGAGGTATAGGAGGGGCAGTGGTGCTAAGAAGGAATGGAAGGAAGGTAGACGAGCTGAGACTGACTTTAGGGAGGTTGAAGGATCACATGGTATATGAGGGTGAAATAGTGGGTATGATATTGGCAGTGGAACTGCTCCGGAGATACAGAGGCGAGGTCAGGACAGTCTCCCTTGGCCTGGATAACAAAGTGGTGATTCTTGCAACAGGCATGTTCTCATCGGGACCTGGGCATTACCTTATGGACATATTCCACGACAACTTACGGTCAGCTCTGAGAAGTCACACCCTAAACACCATCCACATCCAGTGGACACCCAGCCATGTGGGCATTCCCGGTAACAAAGAGGCTGACGAAAGTGTGAAACAGGCAGCCAAGGGTGAGAGCAGCAGACCCCAGCTGCTCCCATTGCAGCTGAGGACACCACGGGGGCACATCCACACGCTTCCCAGGAGCAAATCTGTGGCCAAACAGCTTGCTAGGAAGCGGCTAAAGAGCTGGTGTTACAAACGCCCCTATTTTTCCCCTATTTTTCCTTATTTTTCCAGACGCTCATTCACTCACAATTCACTAAATACTCCAATAGCCCCTATGTTCGCTCACTCGCTTATTTTCCCACAAAGCCCAACTTTCTCCCACAATATTAATCTTGCAGTGACGCGCTCTAGATTAACATGCGACGCGCCTCATGCACACCTCATGCCCCCTATCCAACACATGCCCGCACAGGTATGCTTATCCTCCAATAAACACGCAACTCATGTTGCCTCATGTTCCCCAGTCTCAGACCTAGTAATACAAGTATAGTATCTGTAGATAAGC